>APFE030196549.1:589033-684659 GCA_000404065.3 Pinus taeda
CCGGAAATATGAAACTGCATGATTATTCGAATGTTGATTAGGTAGGTAGTGTGGAGGATCACTGGAGCACTTTTTAGTGTTGTTTCTCTTTGGATTCTGCTTCGATATAATGGATGAGCAAGAAGCAAAAGTCGGTTGCCATAAGCACCACCGAGACCGGATACATATCTACGAGTATGATCTCATATGAAGCTACCTGGTTGAGGAAGCTCTTCAGTGAGTTGTTTGAACACATACCACTGTGATTCTCTGTAACAACCAGAGGTGGGATTCAATTATTGAGGAATCTTGTATTCGTCGATTGCTCCAGCAGATAAACATCATCTGGGATAAGGTAAGTCGTTGAGCAAGGAGGCTCCATCGCATTAAGATGATGTACAGGTCGATACACCTTGTTAAATCCCCGAGGAAAGATCTAATCTGTGATTTTCCCAAATGACTTGGAGTCGTCAACAAACCCTTGTACAAGGGTCCTGCATGTTGCAAACATTGAGCTCTGGGAGCTCTGAGGGCTTGCGGTTCTTACTGGAGCAACATACGACCACAGGGTGACTCACCCTCCCCTGGTGGTGCGCACTGGAACAAGATGATTTGCTCTCTTGTGGGACAAGATGATTCGCTCTCTTGTGGAATAGGATAATTCGCTCTCCTGTGTAGCAGGATGATTAGTTCTCTTGTGAGGCCTGGATTGATGTATTCTCCATGGTGATTGTAGCAGGATTGACGTGTTCTCCTGTGAGGCCTGGATTGATGTGCTCTCCATGGCGATTGTAGCAGGATTGATGTGTTCTCCTGTGAGGCCTGGATTGATGTGTTCTCCATGGCGATTGTAACAGGATTGATGTGTTCTCCTGTGAGGCCTGGATTGATGTGTTCTCCATGGCAACCTGGATTGATGTATTCTCCATGGAAATTGTAGCAGGATTTATGTGTTCTCCTGTGAGGACAGGTTTTATTAGTTCTCCTGTCGAGGCATCCTACCCATGCAGTCTGGGACTCATGGGAAGTACCTCTCATCTAATCAATGAGCAGGGAAATGAAGTTAGGGACCATAGTAGTACCGATGGACGCATCATTGTATCTATAGCACTCCCTACACTAGGATGACCTCGATTGATCTGGGATCAATGATACTGGTCTGAGACCAGTGGTAGGAGTTGTACCATACTATAACGCTGACTTCGGGTTGGTTGAGACTGGTCTGGGACCAGTGGTACATACTCTGAGACTGACTTCGTGTCAGTGCAGTACTGGTCAGGGACCAATGAGAGTGGTACATACTATGACGCTGACTTCGGGTCGGTTGAGACTGGTAGACCAGTGGTACACTCTCTGAGACTGTGATACTGGTCTGGGACCAGTGGTAGGAGTGGTACCTACTATGAAGCTGACTTCAGGTCGATTGAGACTGGTCTAGGACCAGTGGTACGCACTCTGAGATTGACCTTGAGTCAGTGGAGGATGATATTGGTTTGAGACCAGTGGAGTTGTAGTCACTATGACGCTGACTTCGAGTTGGTTGAGACTGGTCTAGGACCAGTGGTTCATGCTCTGAGACTGACTTTGAGTCAGTGTGATACATCCTCAATCATTTCTTCTTCTTCATATTTCGGACAAAAGCATAGCAGAACAGAACAACGCAAGAGCAGAGCAAAACAGAGCAAAACAATACAGACCAATACAGGGCAGAACAAGACAAAGCAGAACAAACACAATAGAGCAGAGCGGGGCAAGGGTCAGGCTGTACAGGGCAGTGCATTTGATGGATGAATAGTAACGACCGATAGATAGATTGTAGATGAAGTTCTCCCTAGTTGAGAGGGAGTGTTAAAATTGGCAACCAGGGCAAAACTTCCTCTGGGTCATCCTATTCATGGCTAATAATATTTTTATTAGATTCCTCTCATTGAGAGGTGTAGGATTGATATAAAGGTCATCCGATTCCGATAAGTATTCATGGAGATATGAATTTATTTTTATTATGGGATTATTATCAAGCCGACCTACAACTCATGTAGGCTCAGAACCCAACAGTCGCATCTATTCAAACACCAACGTTGTGTATAAATACAGAAGGACTTTTCCTCATTTGGACTCACTCATCTCATCACATCTCTCTCTCTCTACTACACAGAAAAGAGTCACTTCTCTACTGCGCAGAAAAGGGTCTCTCTCTCAAATATGTGAAGCCAGAAGCTGCCGAAATTGAAGCTACAACTGCAAAAGTAAAGATTGACCTGCGTGCACTAGAAGATCTCCTCATCTGAACTGCGTTGTAGGTTCATCTGAACCTCCTCTAAAAGCCGCAACTTTTGGTGGTGGAATCAAGTCAATCTAACGGACAGTTTGCAAGATATCGACTGCCCTAGTTTGAAGCCGGAAGCTGCTGAAACTGAAGCTGCAACTGCAGAAGTAAAGATTGACCTGTGTGGACTAGAAGATCTCTTCATCTGAACTGCGATGTAGGTCCATTTAAACCTCCTCTGGAAGCCACAACTTTTGGTGGTGGAATCATGCCAATCCGACGATCGGTTTGTGAGATATCGTCTGCCCCAGTTTGATGATGAAGCTGCTAATGTTGATGCCGTTGATCTAGGGTTGCTACTGTTGATATAAATTAGATTTATTGTACTATTTCTCTCTGTTGAATTATTGAAGATAAAAGAAGATTTGATCAAAGGGTTTCCCCACACATTGTGGGGTTTGTCCCTGGCTAGCCCGCCACATCTTGTGTCTCTTGTCTTGGCTTGTTTTCTGTCGATCATTTAATGTTCTATCTGCACTTTACTTTATGTACATGTGATGTTTAATCTGTGGAATATAATAAGAAAAAGAAGTAAATTGTTATAAGCATAAAACATACCATAACTTAACATCGAGTGATCAAGCTAAGGCAAACAACACACTGATATGCATATTTCAGTTCCCCGCAAACACAAGATTAGCCAAGACATTCACATTCACTATAATAAGTCAAACATTATGTCAATCTCAAAAACTTCCCTGCTCATGGAACTCTCTATCATTTGTTCCATGTCTGTAGGTTTTCATACTCTTGGTGCACTCCTAAACTCGTGTATAAGATATTTTTTTTGTGCCCTACAGGCTCAACCACACGCATAAGCCTTCTTTCGTGTGGTTGGGAGGCTTATAACCGCACCCTTAAGCCTTTCTCCCAACGGTTGGGGCTTGGATTAGGATAAACCTTCTCTACTCAAATGAGAACTTTGCCAAAACTTCTTTAACAACATCAGATGGTTATTCATGTCCAGAATCCTTCCTTCAACAATCCAGTGTTTTCTGTTCATTTTCTGCAAATAATAATAGGTGTTGGGATCTTATGAAGTGTTTCTCCCTCTGAATGGGAAGCCACTTCAATCAACATTAATCAAGGCATCAACCTATCTATCATAATATTGTTATGCATCATTAAATCTGTTAGATCATGGAGTCAAACTATATCAGGTTCTAAAACATATATTTATCATAATAGTCATAACAAATCATCATCAACTGCTTCATTGTCTCATATGGACATGTCATCAAATATTCATCAAAGGTTAGTGTCATATAATTAGGGCAGCTTACAAGTGTACCTTCATACTTTAAGGATCGTAATCATTACATCACTTCTTTATCATTTTACTCAATCATCAAGCCTTGGCATCAAATTTACTAAACTTAACAGAACCTAACCAAGGTCAACAAGAAGATCATGAGCATCAATCTTATTGTTACACTTTTATCATCAAGTTTACCATGCTTATCACAAGCAACATCAAGTCACAATATATCAAAAACAATACATCTATGAAATTCGTCATGTCTAGAATGCACCAATATATCACATGTACTAGAGATCAGACTTACTTTCATATGCATGCATGATTCATTTATGAAGGTGATGTTCTTGTCATACCTTAGGGCTTAACTAGCCATCCAACATTGCAGCTTAATCACAACACTGAAACAATACACTATACATACATCGAAGTATTCATATACATGTGCAACTTGTAGCTCTTACTTGCAAATTGTAATTTTTGGGTGCTACTTTGAAACCTTTTCATCAGGTACCTTCTTTTGTACTAGCTCTCTTTAATTGCACCTTAGATGATCCTCAAGAAGGATCTGCTTATCACATCTCATCTAGAGGTTAGAAGCATTAGACACTCAAATATTCATGCAAGAAGTATAAGTAATAATCAAAACAATAAATCTAAACAAGAATAGTATCACAAAGAATCATAAATATAAAAGGTACTTATCCTTCAACAAGAAGTGACCATCTCCCTCTTGAACCAGCCTTCAAGAGCTAGTATTGTCCATTATCCATGTAACAATGTTACCTTCAATATTTCCATCGTCCTCATCAACAACCAAGGCCTAATTGAGGCTATCCCATCTAGGGTTATACTGAATCTATCACAATTGCTAGAGCAACTTCTCATTGATCATGCTAAGGTTTCAAAACTTGCAAAACTCAAGCTTTTATTTTATCCTAGGGTTTCTTAGAAACCCTAACTTCATGATATCCATCAAACCCTAATAACCAAATTGTCTAGGGTTTCCTTCAAACCCCTAGCATTCTTTTAGGTCTCCATCTTCTCTTGCTTCCATAAATGGTGTCTTCATAGGGGTGATTTCAATGACTTTTCTTCAACCCATCTCTGATTCCATGTTAGTTTTTCTTAGGGCTATATTGTTCTTTTCTTTAGATAATTGCATTTCATTATTTACACTTTGAATTCACCCGATAGCATCATAACATTATTCAGCAACATATGCAATTATATAGAAAGAACAATATCATCATCAATGCAACGGAACATAAAGGAACAATAGAAGAAAAGTATTCACACATAGAGACACCAAGATTGGTCGGATACCAAGGCAAAATCCCACAAGGGAGAAAACCCTTTCAAATTCTTCTTCTTATTAGATTGTCATTGAATGATTTAGCAAAGAGAGAGTACAATAATCCAATTCTTTATCCACAAAACTATCCAGCAAAATCAACCAAACAATATCCTAAAGATGAACCTAACAATAGTACTAGTCATAATCATTGTTCACCAACCTGTGGTCAGCTATCATCCACTGTTGGAATTTGCCGTCAACTGCAGTCAACTGTCAAAATCAAACCCTAGGTTCCAACCACACAGAGAGAGTGTAAGTGTGTGCAGTTGAAACCCTCCAACCGCAGGCATAGGCTTGCATGCATGTTGGTGTAGCCAAACATCTTCTGTAGCAATCCTGCGGTTGAGAACCAAAAACCCTAATCACACATGCAAGCTTCGGACCCTGCAATTTCGAACTTGTGTCAACCAACTTCCGCAAACCAATCTCAGACCTATTCGAGCCAAAAACAAGAAAGGAAGAATGATGATGCTTCATAAAGATGTCCAAATGAGGGTCACTTGACTTGTATTTATAGGCTTCCAAGAGTGTCCAGATACTTCTTTTGGGCTGACTTGTCCTTTTGTGCACGTGGGTTTTCATATTAAAATTATATTTTCCTTAACCAAATTAAATTCTTCCAAGGGCTAGAAGGGGTCTTCTCCAAAGAGGAAGATTGTCCAAAGGAGGGAATTTGTCCCTAAGATACCAAAATTAAGAGTAATCTTAGATATGGCATAACAGTAACCGTTTACATAACAGTGACATTGCAGTGACCTTGTTTATGATACATGATGATAATGACATGATGATGAATGAAGCATAATAATGATCTTGATATAACAGTGTCCATGACATGATAGTATCGCTATGATAGTGACCTCGATGACAGTGTGGAGGGAAGATGTGATGGTGTCTCTATGGCAGATGTGATATTGTATATGACAATGATATGACATCAACTCTCGTGGACTTGTTTCATTTAGTTCACAAACAAAGTTGTGAATTGACTTGGGTTGGCCCTTAGACTCCTCATTGTACTTTGTATCTTAGCTGAACAATTGATGAATATTTAATAGAAGAATAATCTAGTTGGGTTTTCCCCCTTGTGGGGTTTTGTCCTGGTCTCTAACCTAAATCCCAATGTCTCTATTATGTATGTTTTTCTCTTGTTGTTCCTCAATGTTCTGTTGCATTGTAGATATCGTTCTTTCTACGTAATTCATAGAGATGTTAAGATGTTATGGAGTGAATATAATATATAAATGATGAAAAAGTTTCTAAATGCAATTACCTTCAACAAAGAACAATATAGCCCTAAAAATTAACATTGAATGGTAAAAATATTTGCTCAATTCTTCAGGGCACTCATTCTACCCAATAGCCAAGTAACCCTTGGCAATATGGTCAGAACCTTTTGATTGAGGGAGCAGTCTGGGCCTTAGTGCTATGTGGGTCATTTTCCCTAGCCACATTACATGGCCCATGGTAAATACCCTTGACCTAGGGGTAATGTCTGCCTTGATGCTACAACATCAACACTCCCTCTCAATGAGGGAGGCATTCTCAACCACTCCAAGATTGTCCCTGAAGTATACAAACTTGATCCGAGACAGAGGCTTTGTGAGAATGTCTGCAACATGCTCGTCTGTAGAAATGTATTGGACTCTCACTGCTCCCTTCTGTACCATGTCTCGAATGTAGTGGTACTTGATCTCAATGTGCTTCAACCTGTCGTGGAAAACTGGATTTTCCGAAAGCTTCACACATCTTTGATTGTCACAATCTATCACAGTCGTCTCCAGTACCTGATCAAACAATCCTGTGAGCAACTTCTAAAGCCATACTGCTTCACAACTCACCAAACTAGCTACAATATACTCAACCTCTGCAGTGTTGAGTGTGATAGATGTCTACTTCCTACTTATCTAGGATATCATAGCAAAAACCAAATTGAAACAACATCCCAATGTGCTCTTCTTGTCTTCGGCACTTCCTGCCCAATCGAAATATGTGTATCCCTGTAGCTATACTCCACCATTTGAGACATATCTCAATCAATAACTAACTGTATCGCATAGATATCTCAACACATGCTTTGCTGCAGTCCAATGTACATGCCTAGGTTCCACCATGAACTAGCTCAGATTGTTCACTACAAAGCAAATATCAAGTCTGGTATTAACTAGATACATCAAGGATTTAATCAATCGTCGATACATGGAGGGATCCACCAACTTTGAGTCAGAGTCTCTCAGCTTCTTCAGATCGGTCACCATGGGAGTGGTCATGGACTTGCAGTCCTTCATCCCAAATCTCTAAAGGATCATAATAATAAACTTCCCTTAACCAAGGAAGATCTCACCTGACTTTTACCACACTTCTAATCCCAAGCAGTAATGCATCAAGCCTAGATCCTTCATCTCGAACTTAGAGGCCAACTCCCTCTTACACTGATTAATGAGACTTTCTACTCCTATTAGAAACAAGTCATCAATATATAACAACAAGATCACAGACTCACCTTTAACAACCTTGTAGTAAAGATTGGGATCAAAATCACTCTTGGTTAAACCAACACTCATTAGGTATCCATCAATCTAAGAATGCCAAGCCTCAGGTGCCTACTTGAGTCTATACAAAGCCTTCTCCAGTGCACAAACATGAGACTCCCTCTCATGTACCTCAAATCCCTAAGGTTGTTATATGTACAGTTCTTCCTCAATTACTCCATTGAGGAAAGCAGTCTTTACATACATTTGATGTAACCTCCAACCCATAATAGAGGCAATAGAAATAGAAGTGTACCTGGTGACTAGAGCAATTGTCTCTTCATAGTCCTCTCCCACTTTCTAGGAGAACTCTCTTGCCACGAATCTTGCTTTGTACTTTTCTATGCTGCCATCTAGCACATGCTTGATCTTGTAGGATCCACTTGGAAGTCACCACTAACTTCCCCTTAAGTCTTAGCATAATTTCCCATACATCATTCTGTTGGAAATACTGAGGTGGGGTGAATCAATATTTCACTTTTTCTTACTATTGAATATCAAAACATGAAGCAATAACATCACATCGAAGGAATACAAGATGTATATATATAAAACAATTTATTTATATTACAAGGAAAGCTACAACTTTTGGTTTACCAGCCACAACTGAAAGGGCTACAACCCCAAGATTTACAAGCTCCCACTCGAAGGAGACGACAACCTCCTGAAGGAAGCTACAACTTCCTTCCCTAACATCACCCTGCCACCCTATATAATAAAAGATAAATCAAAAGTCTTGGGCTACCCTATGAAGGATAATGGCTCAATTAAAACAACATAAATGTGAAAAATCACTAAAAATATCGCTTATTGCAACCAACCGGTAATTATCCATTATATTTAATTCTGAGCAAAATGATTACTGCAAATATCGAATAAAAACATGATTGCAATACTCACAAAAATAAACTGTGGAAACTCCTATAGAAAACCAATCACAAATTGGACACAATATTTTTGGACAAAAGTTAAAACGTCTCTGGAAAAAACCCGAATAGAAAACCATTTCTTCAGATCTGGGAGTTTTATTAATCTTCAACAAATTCTGCAATTGATGAATATTACAATACTACTTGAAAAACACCAGCAAAGCTCCAACAAAATATTTCTTCAACTCCACAAGTCGATTTCACCACTGGAAGGCTCACGGCCTCCCCTGCAATTCGCAGTGTTATTCCAGCAATTTGTTGTGAATTCCTGCAATCTGCCTTTTCTGCAATCACACTGATTTCCTGCAATTCGCACTGCAACTAGAAATCTCGATCTGCTAAACTGGAAACTCGTATGGCCTCTTTTGGCAATCTCGGCCTCTCTGTCTGCATAATAACTCTTGGAGAATTCCTCCTCCAAATCTCAAAAACTAGACAAATACTGATGAAAGAAAACTCTGGAAATAATCAATGCTTCAATTGTTGTTGAAAACCCTCACTGGTGTCACACACCATGCTATCATTGCGCCCTCTTCACTGCAATGAATTGATCTCCAACACTGCCCATCGGTTTCCTTCATAATCTCTCATTAAGAAAACAACGGCCAAGATTTAGATCTGAAACCATCTAATCGATGGCTAAGATCACTTAGGAACTTTACTAGAAGTCTCTAGAGGAAAATCAACCATGTCTCAAATATTACTAATTAATTAATCAATTTCTTCAAGTTAAAACTTAGAAAAATATTTAAAATTGATTAGTTAATACATTTACATTCAAAAGAATAACTTGGGCTTGGAGATATTTTCCGGTCCCGTGTTCCTAGCCTGACTGACACCACTTCAGGCTATAACACATGTATGAGCTACATCAACCAACATAAATACTGTCAACTTCTATCAATACATGCTCAGACTCTTTGACCAAGTATCACAGCCTTGCTTCATAAATATTGTTAAGCCCTTTACAACTCCAGGTCTACTTCCTTGTCATATTCAATTTGCAATATGTTTTTCACGTGTAAAGATCTTTAAGAATGCATAATTCAATACCAAAAGAAAAGATCTATTCCATGCCTTAGAGCATCAGTACTAGAGTGCCCTTACTCTGCCGCCTTAGACATTCGTTCACAAACTGCTTGAACAAACTGAGACTAGCTGAAATAAGAAGACCAAATTTGAAGTCAACACAGTGTCAAAAGTCTCTCAGACAGAGCCCAAATTTTTCTTTAGACAAAAGTCAACCCTGCAGTCAGTATGGGTCCGAATAAACAATCATCACAGTTTCGAATTTGTGCTACAAATGTTCATGCAACAGTCCTCAATTTGTTTCAGATTTGCCACAGGACAAGCCTTGAAGTCAGCTCACAGTCTGCTTTAGGAGAGCTTGAACCAATCATAGAAATTGGCCTCAGAGAAAAATTTGGGTCAGCCTCAAGATGACTTCAGATTACCTCAAAAAGAGCGTTAGAACAGGCTTAAGTTTGCCTCAAGTCTAGGTTTGTTATAGCGAACAAATGCCACAAGTTTGCCTCAAATTTAACCCTCAACAACTCAGCCTCATTGCCTTAAGCAAACCGAATTTCTTTTAGCTCAAGAAATGCCTCAAATCAGGCTCATACTACCTCAGTCAAGCCTCAGAAAACCTCAAGCTCAGATGCCTCAGACTGCCTCAGAAATTTTGGTCCATCATTAGAGAAAATGCCTCAGATCAACAAATATAATCCTCATATATAGTGTGAATGGAGGCCTCAAGAAGGCCGAATTAGGCCTCAGAACAAACCCTTGTTTCTCCACAGATTGCCTTCAGAAACCACAAGAATAGTATGCCCAAAAGCTTCCTTAAACAAAGATTCTCAGTCTGCTACAAGATCAGAAGATTACTCCTCTTCTTTACCCTTGGTCTATGTCTTTCTTTTCGTCCCTTGTTTTCTCTACTTACTCAACTGAATTCAGAACTATTCCTTGCTAATTCAAATGACCTTTTGAGCTCCCACGAGTACCATATTTATACATGTTTGGAGGGGGGCTTAACTGGGGCCGACTTGAGAAAACTAAAGATTTTTAATTTGAAGAGCCATGACTATTTTGGAGCCGATCTGATAGAGGAAGGCTGACTTGAAGAAGGTGGATTAGATACACACAAAAAAAATCCATAATCCCTTCATTCAAGACTGACATGTGTTGAGAAATCGGGAGGCTTATCAATTTTACATTAGATTTCTCTTTCATAGTAATTGCCTGTGAATTAGTTGGCTTCTTATTAATATTTATTTTGCTTCATTTCATCAAACAATTACTATAGCATAAACAAAAGAACACAGAATATAGGCTCTCAACGAGGGCAAAACCCCTCTCCTAGGGGAAAACCTAGTGAAAATCTCTTCTTATAAATCCGATCAAAGTGAGACATCCAAGACCCATGACCACAAAAGAACTTCCACCTCTAGATGCCAAGTTAACCCTTCCATTCTGCTTAAGAAATTCATCATCAAGATATCAGCAACAAGAGAAGTACCAGGGCAGAATTTCCACATATTCCATCTCAAGAAGAAACTCTTCTTCCATTTCAGACTTCGTCCATGTTGTTGTCACCTTATACACACACCTAAGTTAGTGAGAAAATCCCTTAACCCCACAAGGTGTGGTTGGTGGCAAAATCAAGAGATGTGTAATGGCCCACCTACAATTACAAACAAAATGTGAATATTAGCATACATACAGGGCATCCATATGATAGCTACATATGCATGAGCCACATGTATTGCACTATTATACATACTGGTTAATACTAGAAAATGTCTAAATTAAGGCAATGAATTTATTATCGAAATAAATTCCTATATCACCGAAATATAATGAATATATCAAGTTAGGTATTTGATACCTATACCACCCTTATATACATATATATGATAATCCTTAATTAAAAGAAAATATAATTTAATTTACAAATTATATTTGATTAAAATAAATAAAATAATAATCTGCTTGGGGTAGCTCAATTGGCAATGGTCATGGAAAGCAAGTCTCACCGAACCGGAAGTCTTGGGTTCAAATCTTGTGCTACCCCCCACTGATTGGGCTGAGAGGATGGACATGATGATGTAGTCCTGCCAAGCTTACAAAAAGAAAAAGAAAAAATTTAATTTAATGAAGATTATAAATAAAGTAAATTAATTTAATTAATAAAATAATGTTAACCCTAACTAAACTAATTAAAGTAATCCTACGTAGCATACCTTTTAAAAGGTGAACCTACTCAATAAAATCTCATAAAAATCAAATAAGGTTCAAGAGCATGCGGAGTTCCACGTAACAAAGACAGAGACACTAAGACGGGAAAGGGAAGAAAGGTAGTGGTTCGGAGAAATATAAGGAGAAGGGGATGCTACTTAGAGGGGATCTTTAACCTTTGGAGTGGAAGTGCGAGAAAGAGGATTTTTTCCAACAGAGTGAGGATCACTGAGCCTTGATTGTTCTTGATGCTTTTGGGCACGAGGGCTAGAATGTTGAAATTCTTAAGTATTTTGGAGTTGGGTACCGAGGTTGTGCTCAGTTTGGCAAGGAGGTTTGGGTCATTGTGGTAACGAGAGCAAATTTGGAGCTACGACAGCCCGAGATCAACTTCAAACGTGGAAATTGTTAAAGAATCTAGGGCATCTAGGTTATAGTGAGATTCCTCTGATAATGATAACAATTGGTGAAGTACTTTTTACTTTTCTTATTAGCACAATCTTCTCTTATTATTATTAGAGTGTCTTCTTCTTACTTCATCAAATAGTTACCAAAACAAAAAGAAACCAGAACACAAGATGTTGGCTCTCAACCAAGGCAAAACCTCTCTCTTCTAGAGAGGAAAACCCTTCTGCAAATTTCTCTTACTAAAGATTCAATTGACATATGTCAAACCCTACCACTATTTTAAAAAACAGCTTGGTTGAAACTCAAACGGACGAGCCAAACCGAGCCAGGGCCTGGCCAGGTCGGCTCGGTGGCCAAATCGGTTCGACCAGCCGGGTTGTTACCAAGTAGGTGACCAACTCGACCAGATCAGTCGAGCAACTCGGCTAGCTCGGTGGGTGCAGCCGAAAAGTGATATTTTTTTTGTGGATTTCAGGACTCCAAAGCCCATTCTTTTTTGCCTTTGGGTTCTTTGGGGTCCATTTCCCTCTCCCAAACCTTATAAAAGCTACCCAACCCCTCTCATTTCCTCACAACTATCTCATTGCATTTGAGTGAGAATTTGTGAGGAGTTTGTGAAGAGTTGTGGAGTTTGTTTTTGGAGTAACACCGAGGAGTCTTGGACAAGCATTGGCACAGGAGTGAGGAGCTTCTTGGGCAGCCATTGGAGCAGCATTGCGGAGTTGGTTTGTTGGAGCAACTTTGAGGAGGCAGTTTGTGCCTAGAGGTATTTTTTTTCACTTCTAAAATATGTTTTTGCTTATTTATTTTTTTGTGCAAATCTGGAAATTGAAAAGAGTGTTTTTTGTAAAAGAAATGAACATTGAAGCAATGTTATTTTTTTGGTTTTCATTTTTAGAATTTTTCCTTTCATTTCCAAGTCAAAAAATGGCTCCTAGAGTGAAAGATGTTGCTTGGGCATACGCTGAAATGGTTGATAATCAAATGCATTGCAAATTTTGCCATAGAAAAATTAAGGAGTGTCCTAGGGGCATTAAGAGGTTGAAACAACACTTGGCAGGGATTAGAGGCCAAATTACTCCATGTGAATCACCACAAATTGGGGAGATTAGGAAGAAGTTGTTAAATAGCTTTGAGAAGTTTCAAGAAGAAAAAGTTAGGCAAAAAGAAATAGAGGTTGAAATTGGGAGGAAGAGTATACAAAAAATGATGGCTACCAACCCCCATTTTGATTTTGAGGGTTCTTCTTCTATCCCTTGTACTGATACATCCAACCCCTATCACTATGTTCCTCCCTCTTTGGATTCTATTCAAGAAAAGGGTAAGGGTAAAATGAAAAATAGGGATGATATGAATATCAAAAGTTATTTCACTGTCGCACCCTCCTCTCCATCAAATGCACATGGTCCTGAAGCGAGTAGAACTTTGCAACCCACTTTAGATGACCATTGGAAGAAAGAATTGAGGGAGAATGCTTGTGATTACATATCTAGATGGTAGTATAATGCTGATATCCCCTTCAGTGCTTTCCGTTCACCATATTATGAGCCTATGTTTGATGCCATATTTGTTGCTGGAAAGGGCTTCAAAGGCCCTACTATGCATGAGTTAAGGGGGTATTGTTTGCAGAAAGAAATTTCCTCCATTAATGAGTATTTGAAGGATTTCAAAAACTCATGGGCAAAAACAAGATGTACCATCATGTCAGATGGATGGACTAATCAAAGGAATCGTACCATCATAAACTTTTTTATCTTTTTCCCATAGGGAACCATGTTTCTAAAATCAGTTGATGCATCTGATAGGGTGAAAGATGGACAATTGTTGTTTCAGCTATTGGATGAGGTTGTTGAGGAGGTGGGGGTGGTTAATGTTGTTCAAGTCATCATAAATAATGCCTCTAACTATGTTCTTGTTGGTAAACTGTTAGAGGAAAAACAAAAAACCATCTTTTGGACCCCATGTGCTGCACATTGCATAGACCTCATGCTTGAGGATATTGGAAAATTACATTGGGTCAAGAACACTATAGATCATGCCAAAAGCATAACAAAATTTATCTACAATCATTCATGGATTTTGAGCATGATGAGGAGACACACAAGGGGCAGAGATATTATTAGGCCTGCCATCACTAGATTTGCAACTCAATTTTTGACATTGCAATCTATGCTTTCGCAACATAGAAACTTGCAAAACATGTTTTCCAGTGATGATTGGAATCAAAGCCAGTGGTCTCTTGTTAAAATTGGCAACTAGGGCCAAACTCCATGTGAATCACCTTGTGACTACTGATATTTTTCCTAGATTCCTCTCATCGAGAAATGTAGGATTGATCTAAAGATCATCTGATTCCGATAAGTATTTATGGAGATATGAATTTATTTTGATTATGGAAAAATTATCAAAGTCGACCAGCAACTTATGTAGGCTCAGAAGCTCAACAATGATGTTTATTCAACCTCAACGTTTTACTATAAAAAGAAAAGGTCTTCAAGTCATTTAGACACGCACACTCTTCATGTGACCTCCTCCTCTCCACGTCTTTGGGTTTTGGTGGAGGAGAGACACTAAGAGTATACGCTGGCCTAAGTAAAGATGATGCCCTAGCCGTAGTAAGGATGATGCCCTAGCCGTAGCAATGAGGGTTCTATATGCAACTAGAGGAAACTTCTAGCCGTAGCATTTAAGGATGCCCTAGTCGTAGCATTAAAGGTGCCCTTGACCGCAATCAATGATGATCTGATGCAGCAAGGGGAGGCACTTATACGTAGTCTAGAAGAGACTTAATTCCGCAGAGAAAGGAGGTTCTAAATGCAGCTATAAGATGCCCTAAGTCACAGTTAAAAGGAGGCTCAATACACAGTCCATGAAGGTCCTTAATTACACAGTAATTAGATTCTCATAAGCTATTTAAGGAGAGCTACAATCCAATGTCCTAAAAGGCTCCTATACTCAGTCCTAGAGGAGAGTAAGACGCAGTCATCTAAAGGTCACTAATCCGTTGTAAAGAAGAAGATAACTGCAGTTGAAGGAGAGCCCTATCAACAGTAAATCTAGCTGCACTTGTGGCAAAATCTGACCGCATTCAAAGGAGGCGTAAATGCAGCAAAGAAAGGCCAGATCCATAGCCCAGAGGAGCTCCTATCTGCTGTCCGAAAGAAGCTCTGATCCACAGTCTGTAGAGACCTAGTCACAGCAAAATAAAGACCTATAATCTACAGCAAGAAGTAGCCTAGACAACGTGGGATTTCACTGTTCTTAATAAGGCTGATCTAAGGTCTGGTGTAGCCTCAAAGAGAAGGTCAATCAAGTCTGTCTAAAATGATCTCTCTGGATAAGATTGGAAGACATACTGTTGTTCAAAGGCATTAGTATTTGGGTGTTGTGTGTAAACCTATCTTGCTGCTGAGCTAGGCCGCAGGCCATAGCCAACAACATAGAACTTTAAGGGCTGAACTAATCAGTGGCAGTGTTGGAACCTCTCTTGGTCTTTGAGTTGTTGATTGTTTCAAGGACTAACATGATGTAGGTGACATCAATGATGTTGAGAACAGCACAGTGATATTTGGGTGTAGCACCGAGACGATGAAGTACAACATGATAGTCAGGTGCAGCATGATGATGAGTTGCAGCATGGTGATGGGAGCAGCTCAGTGACTAGGTGCAACACAGTGACGAGATGCAACACTATGATAGGTGAAGCAGTCACCTTGGAAAATCAGTTGAAGAAGCATGTCTTCAACTGATCTCATGTAGATATAGAAAGTCAAAGTGTTGACTTTTGTTGTAAATGTACTATCTCTATCTCTCTCTATCTGCTGAACTATTGAAGAACATAAAAGAAGAATTGATCAAGGGTTTCCCCACATTGGGGTTTGTCCCTGGCTAGCGCCACATCTTGTGTCCTCTTGTCTTGGCTTGTCTTCTGCGATTTATGTTTATGTTCTATTTGCAGTTCACTTTAATGCTGATGTGATTGCTATCTGGAAAAGATATTGAGCTAACTGTGAAAATTGAAATAAATTGCTCTAAGCATAGAACATACGTAAAATTAACATGTATCAGAGCTAGTGAAGACAATGCCAACGCAAGAGTGAAAGAGCAATCACCGAAGACAATTGGGAAGGGACAAAAGGATCAATGGATTCCTCATCCCTCTTCAAATTCACCAAGGGTGAAGTCGAAGCAGAGAATATTATCATAATAGCGCAGTGGAATATGGCCTACCTAAAGATCACTTCATTGGAAGACCAGATCTCAGGGTGGAAGGAAAGGCAGATAACTAGTTCAGCCATTATGCGCAGGAGTGTCTGAATGGCAGGGACACATCACTTGATGATGATAACAATAAGGACATCTTCAATGATCAAAGGAATGACAGGTAATGCAGGTCATCAAGGAAATGGTCGACTCTTCATAAAAAGCAAGGAACCCCAGGTATGAAGAATCAAATGTTGTTTCTGATAAGATAAAGAAGTGTTATCTTGTATTGGCCCTCTCCTTCAAATTCTTTGGGAATCTGGCTTATAGATTGTAGTGCTTCAAGGCACTCCATCGGATAGATGGGTGCACTCTCTAATTTGGTAGAGATGGAAACAATCGTGGGATTATACTTAGAGCCGATGCCACCTATCCTGGAAAGGGTGTAGGGAATGTTAACTCTCAATTGAATGAGGGTAACTCTATTCATTTACAGAATCTCTTTTATGTACCTGATCGCAAGAAGAACCTGGTGACCATTTCAGCAATGGAAGTCAATGGTTGCGAGGTGGCACTCATCGATGGAAAGGTACGTGTTTGAAAAGAGAATTTTCAAAGATGTTTTTGAGTTCAAGGTTGTATCAAGTTGCAGGAAGTCCATTGGGGACCATGTCCATTGACACATAGTATCGGAGGTCTGTGAGTCAGATGGTGACAAGGATGCCTGAATTCAAAAAGAACATAAAAGTACATGTCTGAGATGTACCGAAGGAAAATCTTACAAAGGGACCATTCCCCTCATGTAGCAGGTCCACAGGTTTGGAACAACCCGAGGGGTTTGAGATTGATGATCAGGAATCTCACGTATGCAGGTGGAAGAAAGCCCTCTATGGCTTGAAGCAAAACACCCCGGGCGTAGTATGAAAGGATTGAAAGCTATCTGATGAAGCTAAGATTCACTAGGAGTGAAACCGATCCAAACCATTACCCGAAGGTTGTGGATGATAGACCTCTCATACCGGCACCTTATGAGGACGACCTATTTCTGACAGGTGCAGACCCTCTCATTTGCAGAAGAAAGAGGGAGTTGGATTTCGAATGTGGAATGATAAACTGCAAGCCTGTGACTACCTCGAGGATCTTAACTTTCAAAAGTTATATGGTAGTGATGTCAGACTAGATTTGGGAAATGCCTTTGAGTTTCATAAACTCATTTGCGTTGATGTTCTTGGTGAACTTCCGTCCGGACATATGTCTTGCAGTTAGCATGGTGAGCTCATATTTGGTTGAGCCTCACTGGATTGATGCCAAGAATCTTCTGAGATATCTTCAAGGCATTATCTCTCATGGATTGAGATACACTACCGAAAATATGAAACTGCATTATTATTCGAATGCTAAGTAGGCAGGCAGTGTGGAGGATCTCAAGAGCACTTTTGAGTGTTGATTCTCTTTGGATTTTGCTTCGATATCATGGATGAGCAGGAAGCAGAAGTTGGTTGCTATAAGCATCACCGAGACCAAATACATAGCGACGAGTATGATCTCATGTGAAGCTACATGGTTGCGGAAGCTCTCAAGTGAGTTGTTTGTACACATGATGAATATCACTGTGATTCTTTGTGACAACTAGAGGGGGGATTCGATTATTGAGGAATCCCGTATTCGATGATCGCTCCAGCAGATAGACATCAGATACTGCCTTATCTGCGATATGGTAAGTCGATGAGCGAGGAGGCTCCATCGCGTTGAGACTGATGTACAGGTCGCAGACATTTTGTCAAAGCCCCGAGGAAAGGTCAAATCTGTGACTTTCCCGAACAACTTGAAGTCGTTGAGAGACCTTCTTATAAGGGTCCTGCATGTTGCATGCATTGAGCTCTGGGAGCTCTAGGTACTTACTGGAGCAACATACGACCACAAGGCGACTCAGCCTCCCCTGGTGGTGCGTTATGAACAATATGATTTGTTCTCCTGTGGGCCAGGATGATTTGTTCTTCGTGGCGACTATGGAACAGGATGATTCGTTCTCCGTGGCGACTATGGACAGGATGATTCGTTCTCCTATGGACCAGGATGATTCGTTCTCCATGGTGACTGTGGAACAGGATGATTCGTTCTCCTGTGGGCCAGGATGATTCGTTCTCCATGGCATCCACTGACAAGATGGTACATTCTCCTGTCGAGGCATCCTACCCATGCAGTCTGGGACTCATGGGAAGTACCTCTCATCTGATCAATGAGCAGGGAAATGAGGATAGGGACCATAGTAGTACTATCGATGGACGCATCACTCTATCTACTGTACTCCCTATGCTAGGATGACCTCCATTTGATCTGGGATCAATGAAACTGATCTGGGATCAGTATGAGTGGTTTGAGATACTCTCTTGTGACATTGATCTGGGATCAGTATGAGTGGTTTGAGACACTCTCTTGTGATATTGATCCGGGATCAATAAAACTGACTCCGAGTCAGTAAGAGTGATGTGACACACTCTCTTCAGATGAAACTAACTTCGGGTCAGTAGAGAATGGTATAAGACATTCTCGATCAATTCTTCTTCATGGTTCAGCAGATCAGAGCAGTGGAGGGCACTGATGGCAGAGATAGTAAAGTTGGACATATGGTTCAATGGATGGAGTTCTCCCTAGTTGAGAGGGAGTGTTAAAATTGGCAACTAGGGCCAAACTCCATGTGGATCACCTTACTTGTGACTACTGATATTTTTCCTAGATTCCTCTCATCGAGAGGTGTAGGATTGATCTAAAGATCATCTGGTTCCGATAAGTATTTATGCAGATATGAATTTATTTTGATTATGGAAAAATTATCAAAGTCGGCCAGCAACTTATGTAGGCTCAAAAGCCCAACAGTCATGTCTATTCAACCTCAACGTTTTACTATAAAAAGAAAATGTCTTCAAGTCATTTAAACACACACACTCTTCATGTGATCTCCTCCTCTTCACGTCTTTGGGTTTTGTTGGAGGAGAGACACTAAGAGTATACGCTGGCCTAAGTAAAGACGATTCCCTAGCCGCAGTAAGGATGATGCCCTAGCCGCAGTAATGAGGGTTCTACATGCAACTAGCGGAAACTTCTAGCCGTAGCATTTAAGGGTGCCCTAGCCGTAAAATTTAAAGGTGCCCTTGACCGCAATCAATGATGATCTGATGCAGCAAGGGGAGGCACTTATACGCAGTCTAGAAGAGACTTAATTCCGCAGAGAAAGGAGGTTCTAAATGCAGCTATAAGATGCCCTAAGTCACAGTTAAAAGGAGGCTCAATACACAGTGCATGAAGGTCCTTAATTACGCAGTAATTAGATTCTCATACGCTGTTTAAGGAGAGCTACAATCCACTGTCCTAGAAGGCTCCTATACTCAGTCCTAGAGGAGAGTAAGACGCAGTCATCTAAAGGTCACTAATCCACTGTAAAGAAGAAGATAACTGCAGTTGAAGGAGAGCCCTATCAACAGTAAATCTAGCTGCAATGATGGCGAAATCTAACCACATTCAAAGGAGGCTTAAATGCAATAAAGAGAGGCCAGATCCATAGCCCAGAGGAGCTCCTATCTGTTGTCCGAAAGAAGCTCTGATCCACAGTCTATAGAGACCTAGTCACAGCAAAATAAAGACTTGTAATCTACAGCAAGAAGGAGCCTAGACAACGTGGGATTTCACTGTGCTTAATAAGGCTGATCTAAGGTTCGGTGCAGCCTCAAAGAGAAGGTCAATCAAGTTTGTCTAAAATGATCTCTCTGGATAAGATTGGAAGACATACTACATTCAAAGACAATAATATTTGGGTGTTGTGTGTAAACCTATCTTGCTGCTGAGCTAGGCTGCAGGCCATAGCCAGCAGCATAGAACCTTAAGGGTTGAACTAATCAGTGGCAGTGTTGGAACCTCTCTTGGTCTTTGAGTTGTTGACTATTTCAAGGACTAACATGATGTAGGTCACATCAATGATGTTGAGAACAACTCAATGATATTTGGGTGCAGCACCGAGACAATGAAGTACAACATGGTAGTCAGGTGCAGCATGATGATGAGTTGCAGCATGGTGATGGGAGCAGCTCAGTGACCAGGTGCAGCACAGTGGCGAGATGCAACGCTATGATAGGTGAGGCAGTCACCTTGGAGAATCAGTTGAAGCAGCATGTCTTCAACTGATCTCATGTAGATATAAAAAGTCAAAGTGTTGACTTTTGTTATAAATGTACTATCTCTATCTCTCTCTATCTGTTGAACTATTGAAGAACATAAAAGAATAATTGATCAAGGGTTTCCCCAAATTGGGGTTTGTCCCTAGCTAGCGCCACATCTTGTGTCCTCTTGTCTTGGCTTGTCCTCTGCGATTTATGTTTATGTTCTATCTACAGTTTACTTTAATGCTGATGTGATTGCTAATCTGGAAAAGATATTGAGCTAACTGTGAAAATTGAAATAAATTGCTCTAAGCATAGAACATACCTAAAATTAACATCTCTCAAATAAGAAGGCAAAGAATTGAGAAAGAAAGTTAATGAAGTAATATTTTGAAGAAAGGCAACATAGATTGTGAAGGTTTTTGAGCCACTGGTTAAGGTGTTGGGTTGGTGGATGGGGAAAGATTAGCTACGGGCTTCAATTATGAGGCTATGGATCAAGCAAAGGAGCAAATAAAGAGGGCATACAAGGATGGAGTGGCTAAGTATGGGCCCATTTGGGCAATCATTGATGAAAGATGGAACAATCAACTCCATCGCCCTATACATGCAGCTAGGTATTTTTTGAACCCATGGTATCATTATAAAGCTCTGGCGGTAGGAGATTTGAATGGGGAGGTTAGAGATGGATTGATTGACTGCATTGATCGCATGATCCCAATGGAGTGTGATCAGTGGGAAACAATGTTTTAAAAACCAGAACCGGTGACCAGCCCGGTCCACCTAATGAACCGGGTTTCAAACCGAGACTAGTCAGGTCTAAACGAACAAGTTGAGAAAAATGCATTAAATAATTATTTTTTAATGAAACAACACTATTCTTAAGATTTAAAACCATGATTCCAAGCCAATGGAGACAAAATATGCAAATTTTTCTCATTTATATACCATGTAAAGGTGAATATATCAAAATGGCGTTGAATGCAATACATATCATCAACAAAATACATAAGCAATGAGGCTCTAAATGGCCCATAAAGTCCAAAAACAATGTTGCAAGCTATGAGGCCATTGGCCTACTACAAGTCTACAGTGTACACGTGATCAATCATCAAGTTCATCACCACTACTAGACACGGGATCATCATCAGGAGCTACATAGATATCATCTGGTTCAGAGTCTGAGGATGCCTAAGCCTAATCTGCAACCTAAGTAGCAATGCCACCAATAACAAAAGTAGTGGACCTAATGAAAGCACGAGTTTGTCGACCTGCATGACTAGTGCCTTCCATTGGTTCTTTGCCTTTCCTTGATGCCGCTATTGATCCTGGTTCTGATGCCAACACCAAATTTGCTTCATCTCCCGCTAATGCGATGTCAATATCAAAATCAGCATCAAACATAGGATCTTCAGTCTCCTCCACCCATTCTGTTGTTGGATCAATATCATCCAACACAATGGGATCTAGATCAGGTGTTTTGTTCATCATTTGGTTCCTCCTTAGTCGAAGGTTGTATTGCACGAAGACAAGATCATTTAACCGGTTTTGTTCCAAATGGTTTCTCCTCTGTGTGTATGCGCTCAGAAACAAACCAATTGCGCTCACAACCTGAAGCACTACAAGATTGGCTGAGGACTCTAATTGCAAACTTTTGCAATTAAGGACACTAGCCGCCAAATGAATCCCACCAATGTGCTACAAAGAAAAAGACATTAATTAGTAACTTACTTCATTTCATTATTTATTTACAACTTACAGGTATTTATAGATAATTTGAATTGTAAATTTGTAAACAGTTTAACATGAAAAGAAAAACAAATTGGAAATTGGAATTGCTTACCTGGTTGATCCACATCTCTTGCCATCTTTGCCAAGTTTTTGCCAAAGGTACTAGTTGCCATACTGAAAACAGTAAGTTGTCTATGTATTTCCAACTAGTCTGCATGGCTAGGGACCATGTGCTCTCAAGCAATCAATCAATCCAGCTCTGACCTCCCCATCCTGGAGATCTCCTAGCCGAGCTTTATAATGATACTTTGGTTCAAAAAATACCCAGTTGCATGTATAGGACGATGGAATTGATTGTTCCATCTGTTTATCAATGATCTCCCATATACGGCCATATTTAGCTAACCTGTCCTTGTAAGTTGCCCGTATCTGCTCCTTTGCCCAATCCATAGCCTCATAAATGTAGCCCATGGCCAATTTTTCCCCATCCACCATCCTTAGTACCTTAACAAGGGGGTCGGTAATTTTCACAAGCTCCACAGGGCTTTTCCAAAAATAATTGTCAAACACTTCCTTTTCGGTGTCTTTGCCATCTTGTCTATGAGCCCACCGAGATTCAGTGCAATCATCAGAAGAAAACATTTTCTGCAGGTTTTTATGTTGACCATTGAGACATTGCAACGTCAGGAAGTGAGTTGCAAATCTCGTAATTGCAGGCCTAACAAGCTCTTTGCCCCCAGTGTTTTTCCTCATTAGGTTCAATACCCATGAGTGGTCGTAAATGTATTTTGTAATGCACTTGGCATGCTCCACAGTGTTTTTTACCCACTCCACTTTGCCTATGTCTTCAAGCATGAGGTCTATGCAATGTGCAGCACATGGAGTCCAAAATATGGTCCTATATTTGGACTCAAGCATCTTTCCAGCAAGAACATAGTTTGAGGCATTATCGGTGATGACCTGGACAACATTTTGCTCCCCAACTTCCTGAATAATGTCATCCAAAAGCTCAAATAGAAGGGCTACATCCTTCACCTTATCAGATGCATCAACTGATCTCGAAAACATGGTTTCTTGAGGGCAAGAAATAAGGAAATTAATGATAGTGTGGTTCTTTTCATCGGTCCATCCATCTGACATGATGGAACAACCTGTTTTGAGCCATGGATCTTTATACTCAGCCAAATACTCATCAATGGAAGAAATTTCTTTTTGCAAAAGAGCTCCCCTCAAGTCATGCATACTAGGGCCTTTGAAGCCCTTTCCTGCAGCTATAACAGAGTCCCACATAGCTTGGTAATAAGGTGAGCGAGCAGCATTAAATGGGATATCTGAATCATACCACCATCTAGCAATGTATTGATGAGAAGTTTCTTTGCATTGTTTTTTCCAATGTTGATCCAAAGTGGGTTGACGATTTGGGTGGGAGGAAGTGGGATTAGAAGAGGCAATGTTGGCAGAGGATGAGAAATAACTTTGGATGTTTGTTCTCTTTGTTCCTTTTGATAGTTGGCCAAAAGAAGGATGAACATAGTGAAAGGGGTCATTGGTGGAAGGGATAGAAGAGGAGTCTTGAATCTCATTATCATCATACCCACTCTCTTTCATGGCTTCTAATAATTCCCTCTTCCTTGCAATGTCATCTTGGATGGCCTTCTCCCTAGCCTTATCCTCATGAAACTTTTCAAGTTTGGAAAGGTATTCTGCCCTAATAGGACCTAACACTGCATTTGGTGCATCACATGGCTTTACTTGGCCTCTTATCCCAGCCAAGTGTTGTTTCAATCTAAGAATACCCCCACCTCCAATAGATTTATGGCATAATTTGCATATCATTTTTCCATCAATCACATCACAATGAGCCCATGCACTGTCCTTGCTTTTGAAGCCATGTTTGCTTGAAATAATTAAAATTTGCAAAGAAATCTGCCATTAAAAAAAAAGCAGCTAAGAAACAAGGAAAACCGAAGCTAAATTTAGGAAAACAAATGCACATGTAGCCTACAAAATTTGATAGCATAGAACTAGATATTTGATAGCATAGATGATAGAAGTTAGATGTTTATAACACAAAAAAATTTAATGCATGGACAACAATCAAATAAGGAATTTTCAAGTGAAACCCCTTATCTGGAAATGCAAACTAGATTCCTTAGCCTCCTCTTGAAGATGCCACTCCACTGATAGCTCCAAACTATCTCCAAAATAGCTCCAACTCCAACTCCAAGCCTCCAAGATGACTACTCCAGAAAAAACTCAACACTCTCCAAGCTCCCAAGCAAACTCACAAATACTCCAAATGAGATGTGTGAGACAAATGAGAGGGAGAAGGTCCTTTTGAAGGCTTGGAGAGGGTGTTTTTGGAGGGAAAGGACCCTAACTTTCCCTCCAAAACACCCCAAGCACCTTGGAAAAATCGCTGCGTGGGTCCTCCGCGGTCGTGGCAGCTAACCGGCCGGTTTAGGACGGAACCGGCCAGTTTGACCACAAACCAGTTGGTTTCGTCCTAAATTGGTCGATTAGGACCGATTAGGGCAAAAAGAAGGCGAAATGATGGGTCAAACCAGGTTTTTCAGCCGATTTGACTGGTTACTGGTTCAGACCGGCCGTTTTTAAAACACTGGCTAGAGATACACCGACAAGTCACAACCTTCAACAAAGCCACAAGTACCTTTGGGAAGAACCTAGCAAAGATTTCAAGGAAAGCAGATGAGCTAGGTAAACAAAAATTTCAATTTTCAAATTCTTAATACTTATTTTGTTAAATTGTTTATAATTTGAACGTTGGATATAGTTTGTTGAAACTTGAGCTAACTCATTACACTACCATGTATTTTGCAGCACAATGGTGGGAGGCTTTTGGTAACCATTGTCCTCAATTGTAGAAGTTTACAATTCGCATTTTGAGTCAAACTTGTAGTGCTACTCGGTGTGAACGCAATTGGTCTGTCTTTGAGAGGATTCACAAGAAGAAGAGAAATTGTTTCGATCAAAAACGGTTAAATGATCTAGCCTATGTCCAATACAACCTCCAGCTCAGGCGCAACCAACTACTGAACAAAAGACCTGATTCAGATCCCATTGTGTTGGAAGATATTAATCCAACATCAGATTGGGTAGTGGAGAGTCATCCAACAGAGTTTGATTCTGATGAGGATCTTGATTTGGATTTACAAGTGGAGGCATCAGTCGAACATAATGTTCAATTGAATGCAGATCCACTTGTACCAGCCTCAGGCCCAGGCCCAAGTCCTCCAGTTGCAGGCGCTTCCTCTGCTCAACCACGACAGAAGAGCATATCTCGTTTATCTCGGTGTGCAGCTGCTGCACAACCTGCTAGTGCTACCACTACTACAGTTGCAGTCAGAGATGATGTTGAGGAGGAGCCATGGGTTTCCCCATCTAACTCTGATTCATAGGTTGAGCCAGATGATGTTGGCTCCTCTAGCAGTAGCCAGTAGTACTGATCAATGGTGACTAGTGATGTTTCACAGTTTACTTTTGTTGTAGAGGCCATTTAGAGCCTCCTTGGTTATGTGTTTTTGTTTTGATCTCTATATCATCATCATGTATGTATTGGACAGTGCACTAGGTGCCATTTTGATATAATGATATATTCATGAGCCTACTTGATCAATATGTTGTCTTCTCTCTATATTCTAAAGCTTTGTGTTTGGAAACATGAATGAAAATATTTAAAATTATGTTTTTTTATTAAAAAATAAATATTTAATGTATTTTTTACAATGACCGTGTCATTGAAATCAAACCAGTCGAGTCGATACCGAGTTGGAGTCGAAGTCAAGGCCGACCCTCGACTGTTTCTGAACCAGAGTCGGAGTTTTAAAACATTGAACCCTAGACCCTTGACAATTAGATCTTCCAAGCACAAGACACAGTCTCTCTTTCGAACCTTTTCTTTGATGTCTTCTTCTACGTTGCACCCTGACCTCTTCCTTCGCTCTTGTTAAACACACATGGGCAACAACAAATAGGAAAGATAAAACATGAGAGTGCAATTTTTATTAACAACTGATATATATTTATAGTACATATTATGACCGTTGGGTTTCACATCCCAAGGTCTCTTAGACTACTTTGTCTATTCAGCTTCCACACTAACCCATTGAGGATTAGGTGTCCAACATTCCCCCCCTTAATCCGAAGGGTTATGTATGAGTCCAAGAAGAGAGTTGTAATACAAAATGTGCAAAAATGCATGGCAGCACTGCGCTGAATGTGCTCTCTGAAATGTTGGTATAAAGGGCGGTGGTTTAAGGATGACCACCAACACTGGAACGCTTAGTGCAATTCCCGGAACTCTTCCAAAACTGGCAAGAAGCTGAAGTCTTCTGCTAGAGGAAGTGCTCCTATTGTTTTGAAGAGGGAAACCTTCAACCATGAAAGGGAGGTCTCACCTCGCATAAAAGGGAGAACTTCAAACCTGAAAAGGGAAGTCTCAACCTGTGATGGTTTAAGGATGACCAACAACTCTGGAATGCTTAATGCAATTCCTGGAACTCTTCCAAAACTAGCAAGAAGCTGAAGTCTTCTGCTAGAGGAAGTGTTCTCAATTTTGTTCCTGGAATTCTTCCGAAACTGGCAAGAAGCTGAAGTCTTTTGCTAGAGGAAGTGTCCCAGATTACCAACTGAAGGCATGTTCAGGGGCATCTTTGTTGCTAGCTACAACTCTGAAACTCGTGTGGCAGGTTGTGGCTCAGACTCGTTTGATGTGACTTTGAAGCTTGTAGATGACCATCATTTCCCCCCCTGTCAAATACAAGGTGAGATGATGGAGAAAACTCAACTGCAAGATTGTTCAATACTCTGGAACAACTTCTGACATGTGTTTGGAATATCTTCTTGGCTGTTCATGCCCATTGCCAAGAAGCGATCCATCCAAAATGAATCTTTGTTCTTGCAGGATGTTTGTTTATGAAGCATCTGTGTGAAGAATGGCTGGTTTTATGACAATGCTTACATGGATGAAGATCAAAACAGTGATCTTTCAAATGGCCAACTCGGTCACAGTGTTGGCATTTCACAATCTGTTGTTGTTGTTGTTGCTGTGGAAGAAGGGCAGAAACTGGAACAGCTGGATGTGAACTGTCATGAATGAATCCAGCACTCTGAAACTGAATGGGCTTTGAGTAGTCTGGAATATGGAAGGACAAGTCCTTGTCATATCCAAGACCAGTTTTGTGCTTGTTGTGGACAAGTTGTTCCCAAAATCTGATGATGGGCTTGGGAAGTGCAAACTGAGTTTCTGCATCTGCATGTACAACTGTTGCTTTATTGGGTACTAAATCTGAATCAACTGTAACATTATTGTCTTACTGTTTATGGGAGTCTGTTTCAATCTTCTGAACAGAAACAGGTCCAGAATGATGACTCCACTGCTATAATTCTTCCTGTTGTAGCTGAAATTCAAGCCGCAAAAAATCGATCTTTTCCTGTGCATTTTGTAGACAGACCTGAATGTCTGTGAGAGAAACTTTGCTGACTTTTAATGTATCATGAGTAGTAGACAACATCAGAATTTTGAGGAACTCTAATACTTCACTAATTCTAGCCATTTTTTTTTCAATGTCAGATTTACACCTTAAAAACTGATCACAACTACTACTCAGTGCAAAAAAGTAATACCTACTCACAGTGCATAGCAATATCCTTTATACATGTTCAGCAAATGATCAGAGTGCAACCAGCAAGCACTGACCAGCATTATGTTCTGACAATACAACAGACTAAACTTTTCTCCATAAAAGATTACAATCAGCCCACCGAACTCTTTATGCAGCAGTCAAATCAATGAGTTTTAAATACAATGCCACACTGGGGCAGCAGCAACTGCAAACTTGCTTGGATCCTTCAAATACTCCGTTACTTTCTCGGCCAGTGGAAAAGAATAGTCAAGTTCAATAGCCACTGCTAATACATTCTTGTAACCATTGATGATAGCATGTGGAATAGCCTCTAAACCCTGGGGTGAAACTTTGTTACAAGTTTTTCCAAAACAAGTGCTTATAACATCATCTTCTTCATATAAAATAAGCAAGACTGCAGTGAATGGCAGCACTCAAAAGAACACGCAAAGACTTAGCACATTTAGGAGGACATCTCTCTTAGCCTTACAGAAAATAATCATATTTTCTCCATGAAATGAAACTATTGATCTTTAGTTCAGCAGCGAGCAATGAATTAGCTTGCTAGAGATCTAAGAGGGCAAACAATGATAACATTTTATTTTATTTTTCTCGATATGATGAAGTTTGACATCAAATGACCAAGGCTGGAAATTAGAAACAACTTTCTCTCCCTTGAGAAATAGATATACCTTTTGTTGAATAGTAGCGAAAGGAACATCAACTGCACGCGTTTAACAATAAGCGCAAACATAAACGAGCGCCATATAGAATCATCAATTAAAGAGTAAAGGGATCTTCATTTTTCCCGTCTCCTCCCTATCATTCCATTTACCTTGGGAATGAGAGCAGCAACATCCTGGGCGAGGGCCAATACCAGCGTTGATATAACAAGAAGAAAAGTACACCACATTTCACACGCCAACTCACCGCATTTTTTTTTTAATTCAACAATAAGACAGTTCGTAAGCTCCTGATACATTACCACTAGCTTGCATTTTAACATGTATTTTCCTTCAACAATAAGACGGAATCCTCTTGTTGGGCGAACTAAGAAGCTATGTGGATCGAGCCCATGTCGTTTCGGGCTGCTGAAGTTGCTGCCTCTTCAAAGTAAAGGTCTTGGAACGCATGGAGATGTCGTCGTCCGTTGTTATGCTAATCCTAGAAATCGATCTACTGCTGAAATCAGTACTGCAGCAAAGATAAGAAGTGAAGTCCTTTCACCAAGAATAATCTGAAGGATACCTTCTCGAAATGAGGTTCAAATGTTCTCAAGCACTCCCTGTCAATTTGTATTCCCCTCCTAAAATTGTTACAAGTATAAACAAACCTGCACGAAGTGACGAAAAATAGGAGTAAAACAGAAAATACCAGGGAAAAGAACTCGAAGAGATGTTTCAGAGCGCTGGTGTGCTCTCTATGAATTGGAACCTTCCTTCCAAAAGAACAATATCTTAAAACATTCACAGGGAAAACTATAGCGAATAAAGGCGAAGTTAAATCCGAAAATATGTTGACAAAACCCAGTAAGCTATTTGGAAGAAAAACCCCCTAATAAAGAACTAAGAATAGGACCTCATAACGATAACAGGTATGAATTATGGCAAGAAACTGCACGAAAACGATGATGAACAACTACGTTCTATTAGTAGAAGAAAAAGCCTATGGAAATTGACGCCCATTTATATTTCGGAATGAGTACTGAGAGTATACATGTACGCAGGTTTGAGGCGTAACAACCATGCCACGAAGCTTGTTATCCAAACCCAAAATCCCAGAAGAGACCACAACAGGAAATAAATATTAGAGGATTGAGATTTCAGCAGAAATGAAGGCAGAGAATAAAGTTCTGTCCCATTGCACCCATGCCTGCGTCATCTTCCTGCATTCAAATTCACCGCCCAATATACACACAGAAAGGATGGAAAATCTGTGTGTAATTTCTTAGATCTCCAGAATCAGCATGGCGTGAATTTCAAGGTATTCCAGTACTCTCAAGGAGTCCAAGAGACCCGTGAAAGCAAGCCCCACATTGGAATTACACAACCACTCCGCTATCTGAATAAAATGTTGTTGGAACAAGCGTAAAAGCAGCACCTGTCTACCATTCATACAATAGATATAGGTTCATGCGATTCTTTGCGCTTCTCTTCATGTTGGCCAAGTGAATTATTTATGGATGATTGATCATCAAATTCTTCTCTTCCTTAGTTGCCTGCTGGTAATAGTATTGACTATCAGCCTATTCTTTCTGCCGTTCTTTTCGAACTCTTGCTTACAGAGACAAAACCCCAGCAGGGAAAAAATGAAGCCGCGCAGCATTAGCAACAATCCAAACCAGGCAAATGACCACACGAAGAATGAGGCACCTCGAGCAGGGCGAAGAATCACGGGACAGGCGGCAAACAGAACTAGCCAAGCTAATCAACCATGGCAGACAGGAAACGCCACAAACAGAGAAACCGCAGCAGGAAGCCGAGCAATTCTCCAGAGGGTTAAAGTAGGAGGAGTAAGACAGGGCACCCTGGCAAGAAGTGACAGCGCTGGTAGTGTCAGGCAAAGGAACGTTTCATCGTTCAAGTGAATCTCAGGCACAGGTCTGTATAAAAGGAATATGGCAGATAGAGGGCGCAGGTAACGCAAAAGAGAGTCTTAAAATAGCCAGAATTAGGTGCAACAGCGTATACAGTGTCAGAGGTCAGGTAGGAGAGGCAGCAGATTTCTGGCAGACAATAAATTAATGGAGCGTTACAGGTAATGGGCAAAACTGGCAAGTCTGCACACAGTAAAACGCTTTATAAGGTGGCAATTCTGCTCAATTCTGATTAGGAGAAAGGCAGAACTGACATATATATAGAGACCACAAAACAAGTGGCTCAAATTGGAGCAGGACCAGCAATCGCCTGCTCTGATACCATGTTAAACACACATGGGCAACCACAAATAGGAAAGATAAAACATGAGAGTGCAATTTTTATTAACAACTGATACAAATTTATAGTACATATTGTGACCGTTGGGCTTCACATCCCAAGGTCTCTTGGACTACTTTGTCTATTCAGCTTCCACACTAACCCATTGAGGATTAGATGTCCAACAACTCTTCTTCCCGCCACTGATAGCACTTATTGCAAAAACCCTAGATCTCCTTAGAGACCTGTTTCCCAAGGTATTCCTTCTTTCTTTTGCTCGATTGAAGACTTCCTTCTTCTTGATACTTAGGCTTGACAAAGAACCTCTTCTTGAGGTGTATTTCCGAGTTAGAGGCTTGCCTTCTTAACCCTACTGCAAATCAGATTCTTCCTCGCACGTGTGGCTAACTTAAGGCTTGAAATGAGACTTTTAATTACTCCTTTCCTTCGCTTGAGGTGAGACCTTCTTCGCTTGAGATAGAGGTCTATTAGAAGCCTCTTTTTCACCCAAAAGAGACTTCTTGTAGAGCTTCAATTTCTGATTTGTTGCAGCAGCACAGTGTCCTCTCTTACCTCTGCACGTGTGACAGAAAAGAGCCCTAAAATCAATCCCCAAAACTCGGATTCTTCTTCTCCTTCTTCGCTGCCATAGAACCACCCTTTTGCTTCCCTTATGCACCACTTTCTTGACTTGTCCCTCGTTGATTTTAGAGATCACTTACTTAATTCTTTGATGAGGTCAAATGGCTCTATATATAGGATTTTGTCCCTCCTTTTAGGCCGATTTGAACAATTGATGAGGTCGACTTGACATTTGTGCATAAAAATTCATTTCTTGAGCCAACTTGAAGAGGAGACTTGTCTTGGCTTTGGAGGATCTTCTTTGACATATATCTTTGACTCTAATACATAGATTTATATAGTGTCACATGCCCACATGAGTCTTTAACAATTGCATTGACTCTATGACTTTCCTATAGCACTTCAACATGTGCTAAACCTATGAAATGAGCAAGAAATTGATTGTTCGAATTGACAAAAATAATATTTCTTTTCCTTTACAAGTACAAAGACCAAAATTACATTTATGAAAACCGTACCTAGTTACACTTTCTTCAACACTCCCTCTTAACTAGGGAGGTATTCATAAATCATTACAAGGTGTTTGGCCATTTTTAATCTGAAGAATTCACATAAGAGAAATTGGATTGGCAATCCATATGTTCTAGCATCATAGTAACCAACATTGTTTCCACATCAAGGCCTTGACTGACAGCTCTATCTCTCAATAGATTAGAGTACAATGTTGGCGAGACCAATGATTATAAACACCTTCATCATTGTCTCTCAAAGTACATACCCACCCGGGTGTTCACTAAATATGACATTCTAGGACTATTCTTGTCTTGGGTTCCCAACCCTCAAAGAATATCGGTCCTCTTGCCTACTCTTATCTTGGATGCCCTACACATCCTCAAAGAGCATCGGATGTCAGATGATTACCCAATCCTTCCATTCCTTCTTCCCAAGTGAAGACAAGAATGTTGTGTCTATCTCTCCCTCTCAACTAGGGAAGATATTCCCATTCCTGTGAAGGAATGTACCCAAGCTCCCTATGACCAAGAACTTGCCCACGCTCTCTCTTAATTAGGGACTAGTCAGAGCTCCCTCTCAACTAGGGACTCTCTTTCCATCAATGACTTCTTCTTTGTGGGTCCTTCAACTACTTGATCACTTTCTTTCCTTGATGTCATGAAATTCAGTCAAGCTTCTTCCTTGTAGGGCATCAGCAATCGATCACTTTCCTTTTTGGTTCGTCATGTCACTCTTTTCTTCATGGAAAGTGGCCTTCTTGATACATATCTGGAACCTTCGTCATACGGCTACTTCTTTCTCATCATGATTTTTTCAGGAATTTCCATCCACCACATGAATGCTAGTTGTACTTGTACTTAAAAACTTTGTTCCAACAACCTTGCATGAACTCATCCAGATATTATTCAAGAAATCAAAAATAACTTCAAATCAAACAGTAGCTCACGAGATGCCTTTCCATCATGATATCTTGTTGACTTGAATCATCAGCATCCTATATTTTCACATCTCAAAGGTCGTTCCAGGTGTAAAGGGTCCTTTGATCTTTTTCTTCCTTTGTCAGAATTCTCGTGCCTTCTTCCGAGAGATGTCTTCAACAAATTTGTCGAATGTTGGTTCCTAGTGTCCATGGTGTCCTTTTATCCCTGATCTCTTTATCTCATATGCATCTTTATAGATTTTCTTTGTCAACCACCTCATACTCCATATGAGAACATTTCTCACGTTTGACCTTTATCTATGGGTAAACCATGCCTTCGTGCATTTCCTTCAGTGAAAGAGATCTACCCTGTTTTTGACCATGCTACGAGAGCAATTCCCCATGCTCATTGATACAAATGATGACATGACTTCAACTGAAAACAAAGATGCATACATACCTCATCTTAGTTCTTTCCTTGATCATCTCAGCTTCCTTTGACAGCTTCCTAGATTGAGATTACCTCAACCTCCTTTGCTTTGCTACATCTTTCCTTGCCTACATATCATCCTTTCTTGAATCCGCGTAAGTGGAATTCCTCTCAAGACATCTGCTTTTTCTGAAATTCATGAGCCTTCTATTGAAGATTTTATCGAAGAATCCTTGTAGTCCTCATCCTACTAATGCTCCTTTTTGTTGACGATAGTGGCCTTCTAAGATGATTCTTCTTGATCATGATCATTCCCTTATTGATGAGGTCATTCAATGGCTACATCCTTCCTACATTAGTTATCTCTACATAATGCTCCTATATTCCTGAAGATGCCATTTTCATAAATCATGCATTCTATCCTACTGATACATGTTCCTATGATACCAAAAACTTTAAAGACGACTTCTGTGGGGAAGTTGATCTCAGTCATAGTAGAGATCTGGAGGGTCCTCCTTCTGCTTCTTATCTTCTTGTTTCACTTCTTGGGTAATGTGGGCTTCTTCTCGTTTCCTCTTATTGTTGTCCTTCTTGAACTTAGCACAATCCATTTTATAGTGTCCATACTCTTGGCAGCCAAAGCATTGGACTTTGGATATATCTCTTTTACCCTTTCTCTGTGGACCAAACTTGCCAAATTTCCCTTTTCTCTTGGCCATAGCAGCAAATGCCTGCTCCTTTGATCCCACATCATCTTCGGCTTTGAGTCTAGTCTCCTCAATTTTGCATAGAGACCAAAGTTCATTTAACGAGGTAGCTTCCTTCTTGGCATATATACTTAATGTGAAGTTGCCCCATTCCTCAGGTAGTGCATTGAGCACCACAATAGTCATCTCTCTGTCTAACATAACTTCTCCTAGTTCTTGTAGTTGGTCTCTCATCTCAAAGACCTTCATAAAGTAGGGAGTTATTCCTTCTTCCTTAGATATCTTCATTTTATATAGTTCATTACACAACGATATCACTTCTCCAATTGTACTAACTGAGAATAGCTCCACCAGGTTATCATAGATTTCTTTAAATGTTTCAAGTTTGGAAACATAAGGAACGAGAGGGTCCTTGATGGATTCTATCAAAATCCTTTGAGCCCTTGTTTCATCCTTATAAAACTTTGCTAGGGCTTGAGTTTGTTTCTTAGTAGGTACAGTGACACTCCCTTTGACGTAGTCCGGAAGTTCATTTTCTTTGAGAAGTAGATCAGTCCTTTTTTTCCATGCAAGGAAATTAGCAGTCCCAACCAATTTGTTGTTTTCCTTGCAAAAATACATTTCGATATTTTTAGAACAAGACATAAAAATACTTACTTTAGAGTGTTAGTGATGAGGAGATCTTGGTGCTTTCTTGATGAATGAAGTCTCAACTTCTTGGATCTTGGAGTTCTTCAGATGCTTCCTTCAAGGTGTCTTGTGGTAGATCTGCTTGTTGATGAAAACTTCTAAATGTGTAGATCTGGAGATCTTGAATGATGGGCCTGGATCTGAGTAGCTTATTTTCAGAATAGGACATAAAAATACTTACTTTAGAGTGTTAGTGATGAGGAGATCTTGGTGCTTTCTTGATGAATGAAGTCTTAGCTTCTTGGATCTTGGAGTTCTTCAAATGCTTCCTTCAAGGTGTCTTGTGATAGATCTGCTTGTTGATGACAACTTCTAAATGTGTAGATCTGGAGATCTTGAATGATGGGCCTGGATCTGAGTAGCTTCCTTTGAAGATAATTAGTCTTTGATGTAAGCCCTTATTGGATTAATCCTTCTTGAAGATGCCTTTAGATGGAAGGCTTTCTTCTTTCCTTGTTCCCAGGATGGTAGTCCTTCTTGATGGATCTAGGAGAGGAGATAGTAATTCTCCTTGTCTTTGATGGATCTGGAACTCTTGCTTGTATATCTGATGCTTCAACCCTTGTGTGCATTTGCTTCTAGATCTTAATGGTTCAATCTTTTATGTGTTCTTGAGATGCCCTTCCTTGATGTGTCACCTTCACTCTGATACCATTTTGAAGAATCTAAGGCATCTGGGTTATAGTGAGATTCTTTTGACAATGATAACAATTTGTGAAGTACTTTTTATTTTTTTTATTAGCACAATCTTCTCTTATTATTATGAGTGTATTCTTCTTACTTCATCAAATAGTTACCAAAAAAAATAGACAAGAACACAAGATGTTGGCTCTCAGTTAGGGCAAAACCTCTCTCTCCTAGAGAGGAAAACCCTTATGCAAATTGCTCTTATTGAAGCTTCAATTGACAAATGCCAAACCCTAGACCCTTGACAAGTAGATCCTCCAAGCACAAGACAGTCTCTCTTTTGAACCTTTTCTTTGATGTCTTCTTCTACATTGCACCCTGACCTTTTCCTTCGCTCTTCTTCCGGCAACTGCTAGCACTTACTGCAAAAACCCTAGATCTCCTTAGAGACCTGTTGACCACTATGTGTCAACTACCCATAGTAGTACACCCCTTCTTTCACAAAAGGGATAGCACTTGATCGACGTGTCCGTGCCATTCGACTATCATCATCAGCCTGATCACGTTATATTGTAAACCCTTTCTGCATGTGTAAATTGTAAATAATCTCAGCAAATCTGTGTTGTGTATGTAATTGCTTGGATAAACCTAATTTTTTGATGATGATCTACATTCCGAAAGGTTTTTTGTCTCACTGATCTATGATCGACAGAGTTTTCCTTCAATCTTACCCCAAAGCCGAAATGGATTTTGTCACCAGAATGTTAGGAGAGTCCTAGTGTGCTAGATTGAGTCTATGTAAAAGTGATTTGGGAATAATTCTAACTATTTGGTTAGGTTATTTTATCACAAATTGCTTGATTTGCTAGATTATATTTGTGTCGCAGAAATGGGCAGTCTGTGAGGGTCTTGGTCAAATGGGTTTTTCCCCTTGAGATGTAAAAAATATAAAAAAATCATGATGTAAAATGCCTTGAGGGTTAGAAAAACAATTTATCCCCTCATAAGTCCTAAGTCCTAAGTCCTAGGTCCTAGGTAATTTTAAATTTTCCAAAGGCTAAATTCGAAGGTCCTTAAAAAAAAAAAAAAAAATTAAAAGGTCCAGGGACTAAGTTTAAATGATTATTTTGCTAAATTTTATGCCCTTGGTCCCTAGGGTTAAGTCAAAGTCAAAATTTCGAGGAAATTAATTCAAAAATTAAATTTTTGAATTAATTAAAATGCATTTAAATGATAATTTCGAATTTCCTCATTATTTTAATTTCGATGGATGAGATTAAAAGATTTTTTGATCCTCATCAACGATCAAGATCGCTTTGACAAGGATCACTCGAACTAAAAGTTGGGAAATTTTTCTTTAAATAGGAGGTCAGTGGTCAGTTGAGATCATCCGATCTTTGAATCATGTGCTAAGGAAAGCTCTCTTGTAATCGTTTTTCATGTGCAAATAAAGAAAGACTTTGGGGTTAATCTCTGCTGGTGTTACTCTTCGTGGAAATGCTGTAAGATTTTTTTTTCATGCATAGATTTATTTTAAGCCATTGATGATAACTTATTGAAGAGTGATTTAAGCACAGGGATCTTGTTTGGTCACTGGGGTTTGAACGATAGTTTAATTTCTGAATATAATGGCAGGTATCTCCATTAGATCTGAATTTTATTGTTGTTTTCTCTCTCTATGTTAATGGTTGAATTAAGTTGTGCAGGAAATCCTTGATTTTGAGATCACCGAGCATTCGGGGAAGTCTTCAGTTGGACCAGCCAACTCCCGGATAGCATTTTCTGAAGAGCTCAGTTGGTTTTGATCCCGGGCTTATCATTAAAACTTCTGTTGTGGATGCATGAAGAGTTTTCTGAAGCACCTCATCTTAAATTTAAAATTTTAAAAAATATATCTGTGGCATAATGACAGATCTGGCTGCTTAGAGCCTTTAACCTGTGAATATTGTAATTATTTAGCTAGTTTTTGGGGTTTTTAGTTTCATCCTTGCATATATTGTTTCTAGGTGTTTTGTTTTGCCATTGCAGGTTGTAGATCTGAAGGTGAGGTTCAATCCTGAAGCCAGATCTAGGCCCTGGAGGGTAAGATCTGGCCTCAAAACCAGTTTTTTGCAGGTGTACAGTTCCACTGCTCGGGGTTTCATTTTTGTTACAGGAAAAATTTTCAAAATTTTTTTAGCAAGCTGTGTAATATTCCCACGCTCCAAAACACATCAAAATCACGCCGCCTTCATTATGTTGTCCTTTCTCCCTTCACGCAGACCATCCCACTGTCTTCGTTGTTGTCCCTAACCTGCAATGAATTCTTCTGCTCCTCGATCTCTGTGTTCTCCTCGCTTTCTTCCTGCGTGAGTCTTCATTTGGCGCCTTACGATGCTACCCATCCACTGCAAACTCCTTAACGTTGCCTCCTCCACATCCAACTCGCAGTCTCTATTTCCTCATGTTGCGTTTTCTTTCTGTCGTCGTCGCAAACCTACAACTTGTCCATCAACAAACATAACCGCTGCCCTTCTCGCTGTCCACGTGGTTTCTAGCTCATTGAACCCTCTCCACGTTGCCATCGACCATACCTACAAACGCACTCAGAGCATTCGATTTTCATTGTTTGGCTTGATATGATTAGGTTTTAGTTTTAGAATTAAATCGAGCCTTTCTTTTTCCTTTTTTTTATATTTTTGTATGTACGCAGGTAAATTTGGTTTGCATTTCGATTTTATTGTGTTAGGGTAGATTTTTATAATCTTTATTTAGTTTTGTTTTAGAGTTTTCATTTTTCTTTATGATTTTTATTTTAATCATTTAAAAATATATAGATATATATATATATATATATATATATATATATATTTTTTTAAAAAGTCCAAAAACATTTTACAAAAATATATAAACTTTTTTGAGCAATTTGGATGTGTTTGGTCACTTTAGAATTGAAAATCTTTTGTTGATCATTTATTCCATTAAGTCTTGCTTAGCAAATTGAGAAAAAGATTTTTTAAGTTTGTGGATTTAAAGCTTCTTTTGTGCTAAAAGTTAAAAATCTAAAAGGGAATTTTTGTGGTATTTGTCATAGTTAAATGTGCTTGAATTCTTATATTTAAAAAATTAACTTGAAGGTGGTAAAATTTTTCTGGATTTGGGTCATTGAGCATAATTTTTCAATCCTAAGATCAAAGTTGATTAGCTTTTAAATTTCTTAGTTAATTAAAGCGTTTGCATCTCTTGAAATTTAATTGTTAAGACATTGTTTATCTATAGAAAATCTATCATCATTGCTTGAGATATTTAATGCTTATTACATGATAGACATTCTGCAAATATTTTCAAGTAATTGTTAAAGATTTTTATTGCAAATAGTTCTTATCTTCCTAACGCAGCAAACCAATTACTTGATTGGCATTTCATCTAGCGAGATCATTAACTCCATAAAGCACTGATCTTAAGCATTTAAAATCTAATCAAATTTTAAGTATCGCTAAACTTTAATCAAATGCTGGATTGCCTCGTTGTGTTTCCCAAACCAGTTGATTCCCAGTTGATTCTCTTTTATCCCATAGGGTCTACCCCCCTTAGCCTGCTTCAGAGAGACAGCTTAAACGGAGAGATCGGGGATCAAGGTGACAGCCCCTGGTCTAAGTGTTGTTGCGGTGCTTAGACACTCTGCGTGACAACAAGACCTATTTCACAAGGTATTCCTTCTTTCTTTTCCTCGCTTGGCATGCTTCCTTCTTCTTGATACTTAGGCTTGACAAAGAACCTCTTCTTGAGGTGTATTTCCGAGTTAGAGGCTTGCCTTCTTAACCCTACTACATATCAGATTCTTCCTCGCACGTGTGGCTAACTTAAGGCTTGAAATGAGACTTTTAATTGCTCCTTTCCTTTGCTTGAGTTGAGACCTTCTTCGCTTGAGATAGAGGTCTATTAGAAGCCTCTTTTTCACCCAAACAAGACTTCTTGTAGAGCTGCAATTTCTGATTTTTTGCAGCAGCAAAGTGTCCTCTCTTACCTTCACACGTGTGACAGAAAAGAGCCCTAAAATCAGTCCCCAAAACTCGGATTCTTCTTCTCCTTCTTCACTGCCCTAGAACCACCCTTTTGCTTCCTTTTCACACCTCTTTCTTGACTTGTCCTTCGCTGATTTCAGAGATCACTTACTTCCTCCTTTGATGAGGTCAAATGGCTCTATATATAGGAGTTTGTCCCTCCTTTTAGGCTGACTTGATCAACTAGTGAGGCCAACTTGACATCTGTGCATAAAAATTCATTTCTTGAGCCAACTTGAAGAGAAGACTTGTCTTGGCTTTGGAGGATCTTCTTTGACATATTTCTTTGACTCTAATACAGAGATTTATATAGTGTAACATGCCCACATGGGTCTTTAACAACTACATTAACTCTTTGACTTTCCTATAGCACTTCAACATGTTCTAGACCTATGCAATGAGCATGAAACTCATTGTTCCAATTGACAAAAATAATAATTCTTTTCTTTTACAAGTACAAAGATCAAAATTACATTTATGAAGATCGAACCTAGTTACACTTTCTTCAACATAAACTTGGTATGTATTTGCGTATTAATTTGATAAATTCTATTTTAAAATGTCCCTATCTGGATTCTTAGCATCGTTTTTGTTAAAATTTTTAATTTTCCCAAATTAGGGCTTCACAAGATGGGGTTGTCACCTATTCCCAACTCTCTGAGTTTAAGCTCTCTCCTAGGCAAGCTAAGGGGGTTAGTCTCTCCTAATGAAAAGCTAAGTTAAAAGTGATGTGAGGTTTCTAGGAGATGTTAAAGTCAATTGGATCATTTCAAGACTATGAGCAAGTTCAACAAGTATGATAAGCAATATGAAATGAAATATATTCTCAATAACCATAAACACATAAATCAAAGATGAGCATATAAAACCAGTGCCTTCAAAATTGCTTCAAAATAATAAACACTTGCTCAAAAAAATGAAATGTTTCAAAGTGAAACACCAAGTAATCCTACAAATCAAATGGATGTTAGAGAAGATGATATCAACTTGCAAGATATAAAATTGCTCTTAAAGAAATGCTTTTCAAAATATATCTATTCACGATTCTAAAGCATGTAAATAAGCAATGTTAAAATAACTTGCAATATGAGATGAGTTAAAACTTTACTTGCACAAAAGGATATTATACTTGCTCAATAAGATATTTCAAAATGATCAATTCAAAATATTTCATCATGACAAGCATATAAAAAAATTGCAAGTAAAATACCTTGAAATTATAAAGTGAATTAAGATGAAATGCACTTAACTAAGGGTAAATGCAATTATCTTGATTGATTGTAAGCTAAATGCCTATTCTAAGTAAAAGATCTTCTTTTTGAACTTTTGCCAAAGGGTAAAAATTGGGGTCATTGTAAGAAAGAAGGGTTGAAGACACGGAGGTGTCGTTAACGATACCCTCCCCCTCAGCCTTACGAGCCAGTGTGCGCCTTTGTTCCTACAAAGGGACAAGCCATCTCCATAACTGCAGGTTCACACACCTTTACCTTACTTCGTACCAGTGGGAAGAATTCTATAAGAAAATCTTTACCTTATGATGGCTATCAACCAAGCTTATGCTTGGAGGTTAACTAAGTTGGAAATGCAAACTATACTAAAATGCCTAAATCAAATGCAAGTAAGTTTGTTAGTGCTTTGCAAAAAGGAAATCTCTAAAGAAAATGGAAATATGCTCACAATGATATAGCTTGAAAATTTTCTCTCAAAATTGTACAAGCCATGTAAACATAAGTTTCATAAGTAAATGAAATTGTAAATTGCTCCAAGTAAATGCCAATAAACAAATAAACTTATAGCAATTGAAAATGAGATGAAGCTAAGAGTGAATGTTTGTTTGTAAAGTGTGATTTGAAAATAAATGAGCAAAACCACAAATAAGCCTATAGTGAGGCAAATTGTAAAGAAAGCAAATATTAAACAACTAAATTAAACATGCTACACAAATTGAGATACTTGCATGTAAGAAATGAGTTGCTCTAAAATGTCAACTTCTACTTTCAAAACAAAAATAGAATGCAAGGCATCAAATGAAAACTTGTAGCAAAATCTAATTTAGAAAAGCAAAATGTGGTAGTGAAAGGTTGTGTTAATTTTAAAATATGCAAATGGAAAGATTGAAATGCAAAGTTAATCCACCCACACAAAATCATCCTTCTAAATAAGGAGAAAGGATGCCTTCAATAAAACCCAAGCTCCCACAAGGAAACTAAGTCTTCTATTAACTTGTCACAATGATGTAAAAGATTCTTAGAGGGTTGCCCAAAAGATGAGGAGATTTGTACAAGATGAGAGCTAGAAAAATCTAAAATATCCCTCCAAACTATGGCAACCTTAAAGGCCAATGAAGTGCTTCTAAAATCAGAAAATTACAAGCTCCAAAAGGAGCCCACAACCTAGCCTTCTTTGCATCTCCTTCTAGTGTCCACGGCCTCCTTAGAATGAATCTTGAATTCTTGAGAGGTCCTACAAGAAAAATCGTTTGAGTTTCAATGGTCTTTCCTCAAAGCACTTGTTGTCAAAACTCCAACTATGAGCTGCAAAACCAAGACACAATTAGTGTAGAGAGAGCATATCAAATGAACAAGTATGATACAAAATAGTGTACAAAACCAAATCAAGTGATAGTAGTGAACCCCATCACTTGCCTAGTTTTAAAAATGCTCTTAAATAGCTACATAAAATCAATGAAAGCACAATTTTTTAAAGAGATATAAATTTAAAAATATTTTGCTTGTATAGAAGCTATTTCCAAGAAAACCCTGCAAAAAACCACTTTATAAGATAGAAGTTAAAACTATGGAAGCTCAAAGAACCAATAATCCTTAGAGAATGTGTCAAGAGTGGGTTGGTCTCTCCAAAGACTTCCCCTCACGCTTGATATTTGATCCCAGTAAGATTTTTCCTCTACAACACTTCAATCAAATATTAATCCCATATAGATCTAGCAAATAAGCAATGATAAGAAAACTCTAGAAATTTATTGGAAAATAATTAGAGATTTCTACACTTAGAGCATACTTCTACATCAATTGTCAATGCAAGGTAGTTTTACATAACAAATCTACAAGAACATATGGAAATAACATAGATCAAAGCATGAGCAAAACAAATTATACCAATAGTCACCAATCATCATACTTCATAAAAACAACAACACATGAATGAGACCCCCAAAGTCTTTTATTGCAATTGAAAATGAGTGTACACAAGGGCAGAGTTGTCCCAAGCACAACAACGCGTAACAATGATTCTTAGAATAAAGCCAATGGCTCATTTAAATAGGAAAAATGGAGAAGATCTCAATGTGAGAACCAATGACGAGTGGAATGATGACAATTCCAAAGAGATTCGAATTTGTTCAGTACAGCTCCAATGCCAAGTGTAAAAATCAATTTCTGGCAAGTGGACAGTGTTTTTCTTGACGCTGGACATCATACCCATGTGCCAAACTCGAATTTTCTTTGATGGCTGCCATGGGTGGAGTGTAGGAGCTAAACAGGGAACACATTCTCACTGATTTATCACCAAATCCATCAAAGGAATCACACCTCTACTCAAACTACAGTGTGTACCCTGTTCTGGACAGTGTGAACTTCTTCTTCAACTGTTGTGTGAGTTTCTCTTGCCTGCCAAGCGTGGTATGAATGGGTGAAAATGGGAAGCATCTACCATAAAACCTCAACCAAAAATATGTGCATTGACACCTCTCCAAAGTGCTCCTTAGCTGGTGCATACAAGCTGAAGTAGACTACGTGTAGGTAGTTGTTGATAGGGACAAAATCTGGAAATTTCCACAGGGATATAATACATGTGATAAGGCTGAGTGGATGGGAGACAAACTCCCTTAAACCTTGTTGTGTTATCCTCATGCAATGGTAAATGGAGTAACTATGTGTGGTCATCTCTATGTTGTGCGTGGAAACTTCCTCTTACAATTGCGTTGACCCTTGACTTTCCAACGTGTATCTTTTGGCATGTGCATAAATCTTTTCATGCTATGCATAGACCATGGGAATGAATGAATGAATGGTTTTTAATGACGTCCACGAGACCCCACAGTCTAAGGTACCACAAAACAACTTAAACCATATTCAGATTCTTTTCCATGTCAATTTTGTTGTTGTGAATCTAGAGTAAGAAATTTGCTATTTTGTGAAGCCTTTCCTCCTCAAAAAGCTCACTAAGATTGTTCACCTTTAGACTGTTATCAAACTAACGACAAATACCTTCATATGTTGCACATTCTTTGATATAATGCCACTCTGTTTCTACCACCTCTGTATTGCAAAAAATGCAAGTTCTTTCTTCCCACTCTTCTTTAGGGGTCACCCATCTCCCAGTTTCACACCTTAGATGGTGGGAACTAGTCCTCAATTGTGCAATTAATATTTTAGCTTTTCCTTTGATTGTGGAACTCAAATACTCTTTATCATCATGCTTCCACGCGGGGTTAAATTCTTTGACATAGTATGCTTTTTTTTTGCCTACTTGTTTTGTCCACGTGGCAGTCCTGAATTTTTCTAACACCCACTTTTTTAACTCCTCCTTAGCGTGAGGACAGTCATGCAAATTTATGTCCCATTTGCCTAACCACTTTTTATTTTGCTTCAACCACGTCTTTTTCCGACAACTTAGCTCTTCTTTGACAACCAACTTGGGCCATCAGTGCTTATGCATACTTTCAACCTTCTTTAGGTAACTTAGCAGATGAATGATCATTGAAGCCTCCATCATGTTGATTTGGGGTAGCATCGGATGTGCTCTAGCCATGAAAATTGGTGGAGAGGCTAAGGCAAATAAGATCTCCAAAACCAAAAATCGTTTTGGGAAATTCCATCCGATTGGAGAGTTATTAAAATAATTAATATTTTTAATGGAGTTCCTAAGTCTAAACTTAGAAAATTAAAATATTAATGGGTATTAATATAAAACTAGGTGAGAAGGTTCTAAATCACGAGGATCAAGCCAAATCTAATTTTAGTCGTTGATTAAGGACTTAATCTCGGTCGTTGAAGACTCAACAGGAAAAGTATAAGAGGAGGCTTGAGGGTCAGTTGGACATACACTAGCAGATACTCAGTATCTCAAAGAAAATCGATTCTCAAAGAGAAGGAGATCGATTTCAGAGGGAGAGTTGCAGGGTGGAGGAAGAGGGGAGATTAGCAACAGTTAGGGAGCTTAAAAGAAGTGACACAGGGACTCTAAGAGACAGCGCAAAGGGAGACGCAAATCAGAGAGACTCAGGGATGACGCAAAGAGGGACCAGAGCTGCGCAGAGCCACGCGAAATGACGCAAGGCTGACACAGTAGAGAAAGGAAGCTCTCCAGGGTGTTAGAAAGTCTCGGAGAAAAGTCTCAGGTGTTTTCTCCCAGTGTCTATGTAAATTTTTCTATAAAGCGATTGTTGCTGAAGATTAGTAAACCCTCCACTGCTGCACCAGTTTTCCCGCATTGGTTTTTTTGGGGACAATTGTCCAAAAATAATTGTGTTGATGTGATTGATTCTTGTGCATATATTTGTTTTTGTATAATGGTGTGATATCCGCAGTAAAATTTATTTTAATATTTACTGAAGGGATTTCATAAATCACTTATTGGGAATAATAAGTAGGTGAAATAAATTAGTTGTTGCAGTAATAGAATTTCTATTTAGAAATTTTCATATGGTATCAAAGCAAAGATTCGGCGACAGGAAGGGAAAATCAATTATGGGTCAAGAGCATGATGCAGAAGCATCCACTCAAGGAGACTCGTGCAGATTTTCGGAAGAATGCACAAGAGACAGAAATTACGATTATTCTATGTTGGCTTCCAAATTGGAAGAAGAAGTTGTTTGTGTAGCAAGCTCTGCCTCCTCAGAGGTTTGGTATATAGATAGTGGAGCTTCCTGGCATACGACAAGAATCCGAGAATGTTTTTCAAATTATCAGAAAGAAAGAATGAATTTTCAAATCACCATGGGGAATAAGGCAAAGTGTACTCCAATAGGGAAAAGTACTATAGTTTTTCAAATAAAAACAGGAGAGCAGTTCCAAGCTACCAATGTGCTACATGTGCCAGGATTGGGGATGAACTTACTTTCCGTATCTCAAGTTCAAAACAAGGGCTATGATGTTTTCTTCATTAAGGAGAACGTATACGTCAAACACCCGAGTTGGAAAAAGAAGGTCTAGATTGAAATTAGAAGTAACAGGTTGTACAAGTTGCAGCTAGAATCACCAATGGCACTGATAGGCAGTAATGGAGACAAGGATTTGAATGAACTATGGCACAGAAGGATGGGACATTTGCACCATGAGGCTTTGAGAATTCTCAGAAAAACTGTAACAGGAGTTCCAGATCTTAGTATTGAACGAGATGATGTATGCAAAGGGTGTGCTTTGGACAAGTATGCCAAAGCAGTTTCCAAGAAGTAACAACAGGGCCAAGAGTGTACTAGGATTGATACACTCAGACATTTGCGGACCTATGTCCATAAAAGCTCTTAGTGGTGTCGAATACTTTGTCACCTTCATCGATGACCATTCCAGGAAGACTTGGATCTACTTTCTGAAAACCAAAGATGAGGTTTTCAGTCGATTCAAAGAGTTCAAGGCTCTAGTGGAGAATCTGATAGGAAAGAAGATAAAAGTGTTGCACTCAGATAATGCTGGAGAATATGTTGACAAGGACTTCACTGATTTTTGCGCTCGAGAGGGCACCAGAAGAGAGCGGACAGCTCTCTACCATCCGAAGCAGAATCGAGTAGCAAAAAGGAAGAACATAACTATTGTGGAAGCAGCTAGGGCGATGATGTATGATCAAGATATGCCAGAATTCTTGTGGGCAAAAGCATGCAGCACAGCAATCTATGTCCATAATAGAACTCCTCATAAGGCATTGGGCAAGATTACTCCAGAGAAGGTCTTCACCAGGAAGACACCTGAAGTTAGTCATTTCAGAATATTTGGGAGTTTAGAATATTGTCATATACCCGAGGAGAAGAGGAAGAAGTTAGATCAAACTGCAGAGAAAGGATATCTTGTGGGATATAGCAAGAATGCTAAGGCATATAGAGTCTATCTTCCAAAGAGCAGGAAGGTAGTAGTTCGGCGAGATGTAAAGTTCATGGAGGATAGAGCTTTCAGAAAATCTCGAGAAATGCCTTCCAAGGAGCAGCGAAAAGATGAGCCGTTGGTCAAACCACTTCAACCAACGGAAGCTAGTACCAGAAATTCTCCTTTGGAACAGGAGGAACCACATGAAGAGGAAGAGCTGACAGATGCGCCTAATACCAGAGGAAGAACGAGCTGAGAACTCCGACAAATTCTACGGGATGCAGAAGAATTCATTGGTGCACCTAGGAATAGTAAAAGGGAGCGAAGACAGTCAAACAAATACCAGGCCTTAGTAGCTCACGTTGGGGAACCCTCCAGTTTTCAGGAGGTCGTTCAGCATCAAGTATGGGTGGATGCAATGGTGCAGGAATACAGCTTTATAATGGTGAATGATGTCTGAGAAGTGGTGCCTAGGCCTCAGGACAGATTAGTGGTAGGTTCAAGATGGATCTACAAGATCAAATATGTTGGAGACGACAGTGTGAAGAAATGCAAAGCCAAGTTTGTGGCAAAGGGGTATGCTCAGAAGGAAGGAATAGACTACGAAGAGACCTTTGCCCCAGTAGCCAGGTATACATCTATTAGAATCGTGATATCTCTTGCAGCACAGATGGGGTGGGAGATTCATCAGATGGATATCAAGACGACATTCTTGAACGAGGTAATAGAAGAGGAAGTATGCATTGAATAGACAGAAGACTTTGAGACACATGAGAAGAAATCCCATGTATGCAGATTAAAGAAAGCCTTGTATGGGCTTAAACAGGCAACTAGAGCATGGTATGGTCGAATTGATGGCTACTTGCAGAAGATGGGGTTCGTCAAGAGTGATGCAGATCCCAATCTCTACTGTTTGGTTGTAGAGAATGAGCCTCTAGTCCTAGTATTATATGTGGATGATCTCTTCCTGTCATGATCATCCAGGCTCATCAAGGACTGCAAAAAGAATCTAGCCACAGAATTTGACATGAAGGATTTGGGACAGATGCATTATTTCCTGGGGTTGGAAGTTTGGCAACAGAAGGGTGAGATCTTCCTTGGACAAGGGAGATATGCTACAGAAATCCTGAAGAAATTCAGGATGCAAGATATGGCTACTCCAATGATCACCAACTAGAAGAAAATTGATGCATCAAAAGATAAAGATGTTGATCCCACCTTGTACAAGCAGCTCATAGGATCCCCGATGTATATAATCAATGCCAGGCCAGACATTTGTTACGCTGTCAACACCCTCAATTAGTTTATGGTGGAACATAAGAGGGCACATTGGGCAGCAGCCAAACATGTTCTCAGGTATATACAAGGAACAGTCGAACATGGACTATTGTACAGTGTACACCCAAAGGCAATGACATGGTTGAGTGGGTTCACTGACGCAGATTGGGCTGGAAGTTCAGTAGATCAGAAAAGTACCACTGAGTACTGTTTCAACATTGGATCAGGGATGACTTCCTGGTGCAGTAGGAAACAGAAATCCGTAGCTTTGAGCTCAGCTGAAGGAGAATATATGGCCGCTAGCACAGCGTCATGCGAATCCATATTAGAAAATTGCTTGTGAACCTATTCAGTAGAAGGATGGATGTGACCAGGATCATGTGTGATAATCAGAGTTGCATCAAGCTCTCTAAGAATCCAGTATTTCATGATCAGTCGAAACACATTGATATCAGGTGTCATTTTGTCAGACACTGTGTCCAACGAGGAGCAGTACAGTTGAGCTACACTCCTACAGGAGAACATGTAGCGGACATCCTCACCAAAGCCCTAGGAAGAACAAAGTTCATTTATTTCAGGGAGATGATGGGGATGGTAAAGAATCCATTTCAGTAGCAGAAATGGATAAGTGTCAGGGGTTGCAATGCAGCAACTAGTATTGCTATGGGCAACATGGACAACATATGGAGAGGGAGTTGTAGTACAGATGTAGCAGTGGCAGTGGCGGTGGCAGTGTCATAGGCAGCAATACAAAAACAGCAGTGCAGATGGTGTGAGGCATCAGGCCAAGCATCAGCATAGGTACTGGTGCGAAAGGATCAGTGTGATGTTTCAGCAATGGAGCATTACTAGATCACATTCCTCGCTAAGAGGGAGTGTTGATTTGTGGTAGCATTGGATGTGCTCTAGCCATGAAAATTGATGGAGAGGCTCAGGCACATAAGATCTCCAAAACCCATAAATTGTTTTGGGAAATTCCATCCAGTTGGAGAGATATTAAAAATTAACACTTTTAATGGAGTTCCTAAGTCTAAACTTAGAAAATTAAAATATTAATGGGTATTAATATAAAACTGGGTGAGAAGGTTCAAGCCAAATCTAATCTTAGCCGTTGATTATGGACTTAATCTCCACTGTTGAAGACTCAACAGGAAAAGTATAAGAGGAGGCTTGAGGGTCCGTTGGACATACACCAGCAGATACTCAGTATCTCAAGGAAAATCGATTCTCAAAGAGATGGAGATTGATTCCAGAGGGAGAGTTGTAGGGTGGAGGAAGAGGGGGGATTAGCAGCAGTCAGGGAGTTCAGAAGAAGTGATGCAGGGACTCTAAGAGACAGCGCGAAGGGAGACGCAGGGATGACGCAAAGAAGGACCAGAGTTGCGCAAAGCCACACGAAATGACGCAGGGCTGACGCAGTAGAGAAAGGAAGCTCTCCAGGGTGTCAGAGAGTCTCGGAGAAAAGTCTCAGGTGTTTTCTCCTAGTGTCTTTGTAAATTTTTCCGTAAAAGTGATTGTTGTTGAAGATTAATAAAACCCTCCTCTGTTGCACCGATTTTCCCCCACTGGGTCTTTTCCGTAGACAATTGTCCAAAACTAAATGTGTTGATGTGACTGATTCTTGTGCATATATTTGTTTTTGTATAATGATGTGATATCTGCAGTAGAATTTATTTTAATATTTACTGAAGGGATTTCATAAATAACTTGTTGGGAATAATAAGTAGGTGAAATAAATCGGTTACTGTAGTAATAGAAAACATAGGAAACATACCAGCCTCAGCTAAAAGTATATCATATGGAACCATTGATTTGACTTTGAGGTTACTTGTGATTAGATGCTTTTGGATTCTTTCTATTTGTCGTCATTTGAGGCTTGACATGTTACTCCACCATATCTCACAACCATAGAGGATAATTGACACTACTAATGAACCAAAGAGGGTTTTCTTAGTCTTCCAATCCCATAATTTTGCTTGTCTACACTTGTTCTAAAGAAGGTAGGAAGCTTTCCACCCTCCTTGGATTCTCTTTGATCTACATGTCTCCCAGCTAAGCCTGTAATGGAACATTATTCCTAGATATTTGTACTCATCTACAACCTCCAAGGGGTTGCCCTCAAAGAGAAAAGTATCTTGTTGTTTCATTATTTTCAAGGAGAAAATCATGACTTTAGTTTTGTTGATATTTACTTGCATTCTTGCATCTTGACAAAAGAGTTCTAGAGCTTTCAAGTGCTTTCTCAAACCTATCGCGGATTTAGCAATATGGATAAGGTCATAAAAGCAGTTTCACACATATCTTGCTAATTGGATGCCTTCTCCTTCGATATTGCTTATCCACTCTTCAAGCTTATCAATATATAAACCAAACAGAGTGGGGTAAAGAGGACATCCTTGTTTGACTCCTATGTCACTGCCAAAGCATTCAGACATACCCTCCTTCGTTCTGATTTTGGCTCTAACGCGCTCATATAGCTTATGAACAGCCGCTCTCTATTCCTTTGGGACCCCTATCTCTTCCATTCTGTGCCATAATTATCTCTAGGGACAGTATCAAAGGCTTTTTTGAAGTCAACAAAGCAACAAAATGCTTCTCCACCTTGGCTATCCCAAACTTTTTCGATGAGATACCTTAGAGTGATGCAATGATCAATGGTAGAATGCTTAGGCCTAAAACCAGCTTGCCCCTTTGCTCTTTTCCCCTCTTTTTCAGCCCACATGCTGATTTCGTTCTCTAGCATGCTCCCGAAAAGTTTTCCAAGAAGAGGGTTGATCATAATAGTACCAGTAGTTAGATGGGTTATTGATGTCTCTGGTTTTGTGAAGCGGTATAACAACACTTGTTGTCCATTCAACCGGAAAGCTACCTTGATTGACTTTGTTAAAGATCTATTTGATGTGCGGGGCTAGAAACTTCACACCCCATTTTAAAAATTTTGCCTGCATACTATCGATGTCTTGCGCTTTACCATTTGCCAGTTTCATTATACCTTGCTCAATATCCCCAACCGAAAATAGCTCTGCTGAGGAGACAATTATGGAAGGCTTACTTTTCTCATTCGTCCGCTCATGTAGAAGTTTTGCATAGTCTAGACACTGGGCATCTCTGACACTGCTTTCAATTTGTTTTTTCTTGCGTTGTATTTCCTTCTAGAAACCTTTGGGATTATGTTATCCTAAAGAAATCAATTCTTTCCTCCTTGCACTCACATAGCTTTCTTTTTTTTATTTTATCAATTGCTTATATATAATCTTGTTTTCTTTACTTGACTTTTCTTTTAGGGATCTTCTTTTGTTTTCTTTACTTCACTTTTACATAGTGAGGTGGGGTCGACTTCCAACCCATTCATATTTCTTTTAGACTTTATATCAAATTATTGCACTTTATCAAATCAATATTTGAAACTTTATCCATATGTGATACTTCATGAGCTCCACGATGCCTCTTTGACTTCCCTTGACTTTGTAAATAAGTTGTGCCTCATGTGGTGGGCCCCACATGGTTGCCACATCACCATTTGGTTCCTTAATTAATTTTCATGTCAAAATTTAACTTATTTTAACTTTGGAAAAATTTATAAATTTCTCAAATTATTCATTTTTTAAAATTTTTTCTCATTTTTTGCCGCTGACATTAGGAAAATCGGCTTTTGAGGGACTATAAGTCGTTTTTTTACCTTGAAAGTGGGTCCTAGAATAATGTTGGGCCTCTAAGGATAAATTTCAAGTAGTCACATGCCCCACACATTTCCAAAGGCCACTTATTTACATCATTAAATAGAAATTAATTAAAAAACCTTGTTTTTGCAGGAAATTTTTAATTATTAAAAAATCCTACTTAGACCTAGTCAAAGATGACCTAGTATGGTAATATACATTGACTCTAAACACTAAGATGTGTTAGAGGCTCAACCTTCAAGTTGTCACCCCGAATCTAGGGTAATGCAGTGAATGAAAAACTTAGAAAATTATTCTCCACTAAAAAGCAGGAATAATTAACCAAATAAAAAAAACACTCCAAGGTGTACTCACTTGTTGATCAAGTCCCAACACCCTAGGCCTGTTACATGACTTTATTCATCATGCTAGCGACATTTATACAATATCCCCGCAAGGTTGTAGAATCTGAGGACTGAAGAAGAAGCTAGAGTTAAAAATTTTGATGATAATAAGAACTCGGATGGTGCATTGAAGCCTCTGACATATCCTTGGGCATGGAGTCTTCAAAAACTTTTGGGTGCCACTTCAATGGTCAACAGTCCCTACACTATATCTCTCTTCTTTTACGAAATTTCAGACCAAAAAAACACATCCATCTGTATGTCCAAATGAGCTCATATCATTCTTCTATTTATATTGTCCAGAGGGGTACGAACAAACATGTCCATTGAGGCAAAGGTCAACTTGGCAACTAGAGGGGTTTTTTACCCAAAATTGCATATTAAAAAATATTTTTCCTTTTTCTTTTCAAGAGGTCCAAAAAGGACTTTGACTCAACAAAACGTAGAAGCATGAAGAACATGCTTATTTGATAATAATAATAATAATTCTTTTGAGCATGAAACCCATGCTTGAAAATAATTTTTCTTTTTCTTCTTTTTGCTTTTTACATAAAATGCATAGAGGTACAATTATGAAGACCAAAACTAGTTACATCTTTCAACAACGTGGTCAAATGGAACTGGGACAATTTTGAATTTCAATTTGACCTCCTCCTAGGAATAGAAGTAAAATATTGAAGTCATGAATATAATGGGGCATGATCTGGTGCAAAACCCATCCATTTGAGGCATCCAACTTCAAATTCTTCAACCAGGAAGACCCACAAGGCATGCCACAAATCAAATGAAATGGTATGAAAAGCGCTATCAATCGAGGAGGTCCTTGAATTCAAATTTACTCTCTTGCATGCATATCGTCAAACAATTGTTGGCCCATTCACCCTTGACATCAATGACAGTTTTTCCAAAACATTTTTCATGATGTATTGATATTCCTCATTCACGGCATCTTTCCAACTTGTTGGCTTGCTTCCTCCTCATAGTTGAATGGCTCAGAATCAATGATGTGACTCATCAGTGTTGCGTATCCTGAGTAGTTCTTAGGACGTTTGCGTTCCCCGAATGTGCCATGGGGAGTTACATGTCCCTTTGCATCTTGCAATGTACTTTGATGCCATGTCGTCCTCTTCTTGGATTCTAGAATGACCCTAAATGGGTCCATTGGCTCAATGGACCCTTCTGACTCTTCTTGATGACCTAAAGGATGCTCCACATGGTACAAAAGGACCTGAACCCAACTCCTTGGGAGCCTCTTACTCCTCAGCATCAATATCCATGTGAGATCCTTTGGCTTTCTAGTAGGTTGCATGCTCATCAAAGGTAACGTCCCCACTGATCTCAACCTGTCGCTATCCTCAAACATAGATCTTGTAAGCCTTTGATATCTCACTGTATCCAACAAATGTTCCCTTCTTCCCAAAAGGCTCCAGCTTCTTTCTCTTCTCTTTGGGTACATGAATGTAGATTGGATAACCAAACATCCTCAAATGCCCGATCTCTGGTTTCTCACCTGTGGAAGCCTCTTCGGGAGTCTTATTCCCCAAAACCCAGTGAGGACTTATGTTCTGAACATAAACTGTCTTTTCGGATGCCTCACCCCATAAGAACTTGGGTAAATCCTAATCATGAGTCATTGCCTTAGTAGCCTCCACAATGGTCTTGTTCTTCCTTTCAACAACCCCATTATGTTGAGGGTTGTAAGGGTCTATCAACTCCCTCTTAATCCCTACTTCCTTGCAGAAGGCAATTAGGTCCTTCGAAGAATACACTCCTCCATTATCTTACCTCAGAACCTTATCTTCTTTCCAGTAAAGTTCTCTACCTGAACCTTGAACTCTTGGAACTTGTTGAAGGCCTCATCCTTGGTCTTCATGAAGTAGATCCATGTTTTCCAGGAGAAATCATCAATGAATGTCATGTAGTATAAGAAACCACCCAAGTGATATTGTCATTGGTTTGCATACATTTGAATGTATTAGATCAAAGATCCCCTTGGACCTATTGTCACTGTTCAGAAAAGATCCCTTGACATTCTTGCCAAGTGCACAACCCTTGCAAACTCCTTCATGCTCTACCTGGAGCTCTAGAAGACCTGTAACCATCTTCCTCAATGTTGGCAAACCCTTGTAGTGTATGTGAGCAGATATTTGATGCCATAATTCACATAGATTGGTGTTAGCATGTACCAATGCTTGAGTCGATCATCCCAGGAATCTATACAAGCCTCCTTGTCAAACAACAATCACCATTGCAAAATCTATGCTTAAGCCCTTATTCCATACAAGGACTTGTCGATGAACAAATGCAACTCTAATATCCTTTGTATTCCAAGGATGAAGTAGAGATCAGGTTCTTTTTCAAACCTCGTAAATACAATACATCATTTATATAAATATTTCCTCCTGACTCCAACTAGAAAGATGTTGACCAAACACCTTTGACTGCATACTTGATATTGTCACCAAGTTCCACTTTCAGTGTTGAATTCCTCTCTACCAATATTGTTAGACTGTCACTGTTACCTATCATATGTCTGGAGGCACCACTATCCACTAACCATATGTCACTGTGATCTGCAACAGTGCCTATAAGGGCAGAAAATAAAAATAATCCATATCATTTGTACTTTCATTCTTGGACCTCTTATGATTTGGATGCTCATTATTATCAATGTCTGCTACTAAAGCATGCTACTTGCCTTTCCTCTTCCTATCGTTCTTCCCTTCAAGACACTTGTTTTTATGGTGACCAAACTTGTGGCAACCAAAACACTCAATCTTTGACATATCCTTCTTCGTCTAATCCTGAACAGGAGCAGGTCTTCTACTTGTATTTCTTTTATGAATATTTCCAAAATTTCTTCTTCCTTTACCATTCTTTGTATGCACTGCAAATGCCTGGGACTTGTTACCCACCATTTTGTGGGTGATATCCGTAGGAGAATTCTTTTCTCCAAGATGGTCCTTAGTCAGCAGCCAACAGCCCCTTGCAGCCATTAGCTAGGCCATTGTGCCATTTCTGCGCCACTTGAGCCAACCATGTGGTCCCTCACCCATATGCCATGATTGTATGTTTGAAGGTGGGCCTCTCGAACCTAAAGGTATGCCTTGTCATTTGGTAATTGAGTATTGTAGTTTGCTTATCATGGACACTTTTGTGCATGGATTAATGGGGAGGTTCGGCGGAAAGAATGGGTTAGGCCTGTGCTCTTGTCCCCTAAACCCCTTTGGGATATTAGCCTTGGATTCAATCTCGTGGGATCCCTTTTACTGACCATTTGGCTTTAGGGATGGTATTTCACAGGAAACCCTGATTTTGGTTACGTGGTCCCGCTCCCTCATCTGCATATACTACCCCCTTTCTACTCATTATTACCCCATTCATCATTTCTCCCACCTGGGCCCACATTCCTCCACTGGCTCCACATAGGGCCAGTTCTTCCCTTCCCCTTGCCCACACCTTGGGTCAAGACTGTAATGATGCCCCGAAGGTTGATGCAGCTAAAAAGAAAAGCAAAAACATAATTGGCCACATTCAACAGGAAAATGTACCACAATATTCAAAAGATGGTCAAAACAAACACATTTAGCACATGGGCAAAAGCCAATACATGAGCTCGACCCCATCATCATGGCCATCACCCTGGTTCCTATAGGTTTTATGAGCCTCCTTCATCATATAGGAACCCAAGCTTGTCCCAACCCCTGGTAAGCAATGAACCACCCTACCCTAAAAGGAGATATCCACTGCTACATCTCACACATCATGCTCTTACCCCTTGAGCCCCGAGCAGTCAATCAAAGAAAAATCATGAAAAGGAAAAAGGCATATAAACAAAGGTGGAAAAATCAAGGTTGGGGCACCTCATATACCACGATTGCTCCCTCCTATACATTATATACCCAAGTGTGGGCTTCCCTTTTATTAGCTACCCTTGCACCCCAGCATGTGGCCTAGGGCAGCCCCTTCTCATTCCCTACTTCATTCACCTCTCTATCACATACCACCACCTTTCAAAGGATGCACCTTGAATATATTATTCTCTTTAGACGTAGAAACCACCTAATAAGATACTTGGTTAACCCCATTTGGAGTTTGGGGACATTAGCACATGCCAAAGCCCATTATGGAAGGGAAGGCCATTATGAAGTCCCCACGTGTGGTCCATGGTTTATAAGCTCTTTTACTCGATTTCTGATCTGAATGTGTAAATGTTACGAACATAAATTCGATAAAATAAAAATAAACATAAAGAAATATAAATAAATAATGAAATGATGATTATGTTAAATAGTCATTAGTTAAATGAAAAGGCATGTCTAAAAAACATGCCCAGTCACAAAAGGACATCTGCTTAGGTATATATGCGGGTCCTCATTGTAACATTCGTCCTCACTTGTACATTATATATATATATATATATATATATATATATATATATTATTATTACAAATACCTCTTATGTATTTTTACATTAAGTCAACAATCTATCAATTTTGTGCTCCAGTGGTATTGGAGCCATGGCGCATAATATAATCATGCGAGTCTTTGAACATTGTTCGCCACACAATATGTCATTACGTTTACATCCTAAATGCATTGAGCAGTTTAGTAAAATTCAAGATGTATTTGAGCGATTAGAAAAATCATGTTCAGAAGCTAAAGCATGTCGAAAGGAAATCAATAATAAGGAAGATGATAGCGACTGTGAAGGAACGAAACAACGTGAAGCATTAGATTATTACAATGTTGAAGATGAAGATATTGCAGAAAATGATCTAGATGATGATTCCGATGAAGTTGGTCTTGATATGGATGAAAATGACATAGATCAAGATGATGATCCAAATGAAAATGATGATGATGAGGTTGTTGTTATTATATCTAAAGAAAGAACAAAACCTTTGTCAGCAGAGGCAACAAGGGCAGTTAACAGTAACATGAATGAAACCAAAAATCAAAGTGGATACGTGACAACTGTAGGTGAAAGCAAGGAAGAAAAAAATGAATCTCCAGAAACTACTCATGAATAATCACTAAATTCTGCAAAAAATTAGGTTATGACAATTCCAGATTATGACGAGAATATAGGTGTTCTTAAAGATAAAGATGAACCTGCTAGCCAGAAGAATCTTGAAGAAACTGAAAAATATGATGACCATGGAAATAATGACATGCCTTTTCCCTTAAGGGATGGGAAGGAACAAAAACAATTTGAAATTTTTATAAGTGGTCTTGATAAAGAAGTTGATGAAGATTTAAAGAAAGTTTTGGGTACAGTTGGTGAAATTAATTTAATACAGATGTCTAAGAACCCTCTTTCTCAAGATAATAATAACAACACAACACTGAGTCCAAAGTTAGGTCTCAAGGTTATTTCTGACTACATTAAAATGTGGAGCACCAAAGATATGACGGATCTCTCAAATGAATTGGATTTTAATTACCAAAACCTTTTAGATTATTATAGTCCAATTTGGAACTTTGAGGAAGGGAACAAGTATCGGGATGAAGCAACTTCTTGGGCACCTGCCTTTCGTATTTTGAAGCAAATGGTTCAAGGATGTGTAGCTGATGCAGTTTTCCCTAGAAACATTTTTGCAAATGCTTTGTTGTAACATATATATCACTAGTTTTGAAGTTCACAGTCAAAGCTACATGATCCAGCTCTTCATCAAGTTCTACAAAAGGTTATGCAAAAAGTATTTGCTCTACTAATAGTAGAATTCTGCAAACTTGGGGCAGCCACCATCTATGCAGGTTTCTCCAAAATCATTATTGATACGGGGAAAGTGAATGTACTAACAACTCAAGGTTGTTGTGAATACCTTCTCAAAACCCTTCAAATCAGGGAATTTTTTGAATGGATTGAGCTAGAGCCTCATCGTTTTGGCACTCTTTTTTATTCATGGACCAATACAACTATGGGGGAATTTAGGCAAAATCTATCACCGTCATTAGTATCTTATCTGCATGCAGTCGTGCAAGCTTGTGGATGAGGGCCTTCGACACTTCAAATGTATGAGTCAAGATTATGGCATTGCGCCTACCTTGAAGCATTGTGCTTGCATAGTTGATCGTCTTGGTCGAGTTGGGCACATGAAAGAGGCACTCACCTTTATCAGGCAAATGCCAATAGAACCTGATGTTGGTGTGTGGGGGGCACTGCTTGGTACCTGCAGAATTCACCAAAATATTAAGCTGGGAAAATATCTTTCTAAACCTCTTATTAAATTAGAGCCCAATAATGTTGCAAACTATATACTGTTTTCAAGCATATATGCTATGGCTGGAAGGTGGGATGAAGTGATGAAGGTGAGAGCAATCATAAAAGACACTAAATCGAAAAAGAGTCCAGGATGCAGTTGGATACAGTAACTTGGCCCGGATAATCCCTCAAAATTCTACCTCACAGCAAGCGAGGAACAATATCTACCTTTGCACCGCCTCATATCTCATGACCAGAGATACAGCGATTGGCTTCCGCTTTGTTGGTTCCCTGGAACATCGAATAATAAGAAAGATGTCACATTGCCACTCGTACATCGCCCGTCGGATGTCCCTGTCCCTTTTCAATGCGTCCCTGGTGCTATCCCTGCTTTTGCACATTACCCGTTTTTCCAACAAGAGACCTTGCCCAAACACTCTAACAATGTCGCCCCCCCTGTCGTCTGTCGCAACCTTCCTTGTTGTTCGACCCTCATTCCTATTCCTGTTGTGTTCCCCATCCATTCCACGGTTGTCCACCTCTTAGTGGCATTGTTCCTTCAACACTATCCACTGACCATTGGTGAGTGCCCACTGTCAACAGCATCGTATCATGGTCCAGGTTAAGTGACGTAGTCAACAGGGACCCCGACCCAACGTGCCTAACCATCATATCCCATTCAATCACATTTAAAAAAAAAAACAAAACAAAACAAAACTATATTAAAGCATTATAATATAGTTTCAAGCAATGTTATATAATAAATTCATTTAATATAAACTATATTATATAAATTTAATATAGTTATAGACAACAAACAAAAATATATATTAAGAAGAAGAAAAAATATTACTTATAAAAATAAATTATTATTTAAATAAAATAATTATTATTTAAATAAAAAAATAAAAATTAAAATAATAACAAAAATTATATTTAAAAAAAAGGTCAATATATATATATATATATATATTTATATTTATTCAAAAAAAAAACAAATTATACAAGTTGAGCTACCAGTGACGTCAAGTTACATATCCCAGGATCATAAAACGAAGGGTGAAAAATTTGTTCAGGGCTAAGATGAAGGAAATTGCTAACAATAAGCTTTGAGGACAAAGCTTTTGAAGGAAGGGGTAATGTTACGAACATAAATTCAATAAAATATAAATATAAATAAATAATGCAATGAGGATTATGTTAAATAGTCATTAGTTAAGTGAAAAGGCGTGTCTAAAAGACATCCCTAGTCACGAAAGGACACCTGCTTAAGTATATATGCGGGTCCTCATTGTAACATTCGTCATCACTTATACATTTTATATATATTAATAAATTATTACAAATACCTCGTGTATTTTTACATTAAGTCAACAATTTATAAGTTTTGTTGCTTTAATTAACTTGAAGATTTTTTAACAATTTGCAAGTTAAATTTATGTGTTTTGGGTAGAGGAACAACTTACTAAACACATAAAAAAGTAAATTTAAACCAAATTTTACAGCCAAACGGAGACAAAACCAGCATATCTGAAACACATAACACAAGCATGATAAAGGAGTTCACCCCTCTCTTAACTACATCTCCTGGATCAACTTCCAATGAAGGGCCTCTTTCATTAAAAATGCTCAGAAGTGTGTTTACATGCTTTACACTGCTCAAATAGCAAAACTGATATCTCTAATGGATCTAGAACTGTCAAAAACCCCTATTTTGGTTCTTTCTGCACCTCATTTGGCCAAAAACTGAGAAAGTTATGCTTGTTTCATAATTTTACCAAATTTTGCAGCTAACCATCCCAAAGTTTGGCCTCAACCTGGCTTAAGCGCCCCAAATGCGGAACCCGTTCACTAAACCTAACACAATTCCCGCTCGACGAGCGAAATTGTAGGACCATTAAGGGCACCATTAAGCCCCCAGTCCCGAAATTCGTGGTCACGTGGCACCATGCGACCACATAGGGTGTCGAACTTTGGGTTGTTGTCTCGCCCCCTTCACTGGCGCATGCTCCTGGTTATATGAGGTATGTTGTGACTGTGGGTTGTTAGCCCCCTGTTCCTTGCACGTCGGTGGTCACGTTACAGGATCATGTGACTCGGGGCTGGCCCCCTTACCCCTTTGCACCCCTGGTTCTGCGGACTTGGTCTTCGAACTTTGTTTGTTTGGGTGTTGTGGTCGTGGGTCGTGAGGGTTGGGCTAGGCCCTTGCCCTTGGCCCCCCCCACCCGCAGTCCTGTGGAGCAAGGGTGGCCAGGGGCTAGGGCTTAGCCCAGCCCCTCCCCCATATGCACATTCACCAACATTTAAATATAATTTGGATATGTTATATAACAAGAAACAAAACGGTGGCGTGTTGGTGTTGGACTTGGTTGATAGGTGTGAGGTCTTGGTTTTGAACCCCGGGGGTGTTGTTCGGCCCTCAAACCAATTTTGTCAGACATGAGGAGGCCACGTGGCAGCCACTGGTTGGCCCATGTGGCCCTCCCTCATTGGGCCACTTCACCAAAACCATTAACCAATAAAAACTAACCAAACTTCAACCAATCACATTACGCCAAGTGTTAACCATTCATTGGCCAGTGGAGGACCAGTGAACATGCCAAGTCATGGCTAGTCAGCATACAATTGTTGGCTGGGCATACCTACAACTCTTTTTCCAAATTTTTTAGTTGTTTCCCAAAACAATCAGAATGTGTTTCTGGAAGCATTTGATGTCGATTTTGAGTGAAACGAGTTGTGTTGGATTTAAATCACCAAGATCTTTCCAATCGTATAGGTTTTAAGCCTTGTCGCACACTTTCAATTTTGAGCATTATTTTGATCCACTGAATCACTCCTCCCCATTGGAAGCTTTTGAACCTCCAAAATCTCTTTATCAATCAACAAATAGATGAGGGTATTGCTCCCTCACCCTTCTAGTCTCTATCCACTGAACTTTGCTTGAGCTTTGAGTTTTGAGTTTTTCATGAAAATACATCATTTTCCCTGATTTTGGAGTCCTTGTCTTGCTATCATAGATGACATCTTACTGCAATTTCCCAGAATATGCAGAACAGCAAACTGCCTTTGAAAGAATAAACACATTCCCTCCTCGGTCTCCAATCAAAGGAAACTTAAACAATCTCAAATTCTTCTCACCTTGAACATTGTCATCATGAAGATGCTTGCCATGTCTAGCCTTGTACATGGCTCGACACTTGACCAAATGTTTTTGCCATCGCCATGCACCATCCCTTTTCAAAGCCACCACATTATGAAACCCACAAGAAGAAGTTTTGGAACCAATGTCCTCTTTGTCAATTTGCTTTTGCATTTGCTCTTTGACTCTTGCACTCTCTGACACTGGCATCTTGTTCACACCAATGTTCAACAATGATGCATGTTGCTACAAATTTACTTCATTTTGTTTCCCTCTTTTAGAAGGCTACATGTTAGACTCTTGAAACATCTTATCACATGAATTAGAAACATCAATGAAATCAAATTTCAAACTTGAATCATATCCTTGAAAGGCTTTAGATTCTTCAACACCTTCATGTTTGATCATTAACAATGCAAAATTCTGCCTAGCATTAACAATCCTCTTCATTTGTCCCACATTTACAAAAGATACATTCAACTTCTTGTTGCGTGCTCTAACAATGTACTCAATCTCATTTTTGAACAAACAATATTTGTTCTCATGACGATGAAAAATAGCTCTCCCATCATATAGATATGGGCTTCCCAAAACAATACCACATATATCAATTGGAATTACATCAAACTCTACCTCATCTAGAAAGTTTGCAGTGATTGCAAATTTCAATTTACATATTTTTGTCACATGCAATTTTGCATTGTCACATATCCAACCTAAAGGATAAGGTTTAACATGGGGAATGGTTTCTAAATTCAACTTCTTAACAATGTCTTCTAAGATAAGATTTGCTTGTGAACCACTATCAAACTGTGTATCTATCTTGGTATGTTTTGAAATAACTCTAATGTGGAAAATCTCTATTCTTGTTTTTTCATCTTGAGTTTCATTAAGACAATTTGAAGAACTAGTACTTGCAATGTCCTTACCTTTCAAACCCATGGCTGTGATCTTTGTTTCATCTCCAAAATCTGAACCTAAATCATGTTGTGTAGTTGCAGTTGTCTTCTCCTTCTCCTTGTTCTTCAACTTTTTGGGTCTTATTTTTGGATGAAGTTTCCAGCAATGATCTTCATCATGGCCCTCTGTGGAACAGTGTTTACATTTGAGCATTTCTTTCTCCATCTTGATGGTAGCATTCTTCTTCCCTTTTCCTTTGAACTTACCTTTTCCTTTTTCTCCAGACTCAAAGGAGCTCTCACTAGTTTCTTCATAAACATTTTTCCCTCTTGCCTCTAAATCAGTGCCCTGGACACAAACTTCATCTAATTTTGTAGGGTTAAACATGAGAATGGTATGTCTCAAACTATGTCCCAAGGTTCGTCGAAATTTAACCTTGAGGTTCGAATTTTGGCGAAGCTTTAAAAAAAATTGAGGTTCGGTGAACCTCATAGCCATTGACCAAGTGCATAGATTAAAACTCATAACCTCATATCACAACTTAAGCTTGTAATTTATCCTTATAGTTTCCATGTCCGTGATAACATTTTTGATGTTTAACTATGTTGATTTCTTGCTATTTTATCCTATAATTTTGTTATATATTATATATATATATATATATATATATATATATATATACGAACCTAATGGCGAACCTCATCATAAAATTCGAACTCAAACCGAACCTAATCATTACCGAACCCGAACCCGAACCGTGTGACATTGGTCTCAAATAACTATGCAATCCTCCAATGCATTTGAGCAAAATATCTTGTGAGGACAGATCTATACCCAAAATCAAAGCTCCTTTCCTAAATTCTTGAGTATAAGATTGCACATTTTGCCCTTTAGCTTGCCTAAAGATCTGCCAATCCATAATAGCCTTCTGCATGTATGCTAATGGATAAAATTGCCTTCTTATTGCAACAACAAAATCATTCCAAGAGGATAAAACCTTACCATGTTTCTTCATGTCCCCTTGAGTTTTGGCTTCCCACCAAATTAGTGTTGCACCCCTTCCAATCTAAGTGTATCCTGCAATACACTTCAATCTGACGAATCCAATTATCTAATCTTTCTACAATTACCTTTCCATTGTACATACGCAATTCAAACTTACTGTCAAGCTTAAGCAAAGAAGTTTTACCATGACCCCTTGGGGAATTTGGATGTGTTTGCGAGAAAGTAGAAGAAGTTGAAGGTGAGGATGAAGATGAAGATGAGGATGATGATGGAGGTGAAGGTGGTGGTTTGTTACCATTTCCTTCTCGAGGTTTGTCTCCTTTTTCTCCATGAGATTTTGATCTCTCTCCATACAGTCTGGAATTTCTCTCCTCATACAGAACCTTAACCATCTCTGACATTTCAAAGAATGTTTTTTATGAAGGTCTTTTCATCTTCAAACATCTCTTTAGGACGCTCTTCATATTCCATGACTATTGAAGCTTGAGGAGTGTTTGTTCTCCTTGAAACAATTTGAGATCTTGGCTCCACCAATTCTCCTTCTCCTCTCTTGAGCTTCAACCTTGCAAGCATCAGAAAAACACTTGCAAACAAATCAAATATTCACAATAAACCTATTGATCTGATTCCGAATGTGTAAACTTGAATATTTTTTAACAATTTGGAAGTTAAATTTATGTGTTTCGGGTAGAGGATCAACTTACTAAACACATAAACAAGTAAATTTAAACCAAATTTTACAGCCCAACAGAGACAAAACCAACATATCTGAAACACATAACATAAACATGATAAAGGAGTTCACCCCTCTCTTAGGCTACATCTCCTGGTCCAACTCCCAATGTAGTGCCTCTTTCATTAAAAATTTTGAAAAGTGTACTTACATGCTTTACACTGCTCAAATAGTAGAACTGTTGTCTCCAATGGATCCAGCACTGTCAAAAACCGCTATTTTGGTTCTTTTTGCACCTCATTTGGCCAAAAACTGAGGAAGTTATGCTTGTTTCTTTATTTTCCCAAATTCTGCAGCTAACCATCCTACAATTCGGCCTCAACTTGGCTCGAGCACTCCAAATGCAGAACCGGTGCACCAAACCTGTCACAATTCCCGCTCAGCAGGCGAAATTGTAGGACCATTAAGGGCACCATTAAGCCCCCCAGTCTCGAAATTCATGGTCACATAGCACCATGTGACCACATAGGGTGTTGAATTTTGGGTTTGTTGTCTGGCCCCCTTCGCTAGCGCACACCCCTGGTTATATCAGGTATGTGGTGACAGTGAGCTAGCCCCTAGGGACTGGCCCCATGTTCCTTGGGTGCTGGTGGTCACATTACGAGGTCATGTGACCCGTGGCTGACCCCCTTACCTCTTTCCGCTCCCGATTTTGTAGACTTGGTCTTCGGACTTTGTTTGTTTCGGTGTTGTGGTCGAGGGCCGTGAGGGCTAGGCTAAGCCCTAGCCCTTGGTCCCCCTCTCGCAGTCCTATGGCGAGGGGTGACCAAGGGCTAGGGCTCAGCCCAGCCCCTCCCCCAAATGCGCATTCTCCAACATTTAAATATAATTCGAATATGTTATACAACAAGAAACAAAACAATGGCGCGTTGGTGTTAGACTTGGTTGATAGGTGTCAGGTCTTGGTTTCGAACCCCAGGAGTGTTGTTCAGCCCTCAAACCAATTTTGGCCGCCATGAGGAGGCCACGTGGCCCTCCCTCATTGGGACACTTCACTAAAACCATTGACCAATAAAAACTAACAACACTTCAACCAATCACGTTGCACCAAGTGTCGACCATTCATTGGCCAATGGAGGACCAGTCAACATGCCAAGTCATGGCCTAGTTAGCATACGGATTGCTGACTAGGCGTACCTGCAACTCTTTCTCTAATTTTTTTAGTTGTTTCCCAAAACGATCAAAATGCGTTTCTAGGAGCATCCGATGTCGGATTTGAGTGAAATGAGTTGCATGGATTCAAACCGCCGAAATCTATCCAATCGTACAGGTTTCGAGCTCTGTTGCACACTTTCAAATTTGAGCATTATTTTGATCCACCGAATCAATTTCTCTAATAACTTGTTGTACTGGAAGGCTAGGGAACGCATTGGATCTTATGCAAAATTGCAAGTGGTCACCATCTTGAGTTTGGTCTCCCTCCAGAGGGCTACATTGGCACATGCAGGGTGTGCGTTGAGAGCCATGGACCTCCACAGCAGTAGACAACACTCTATGGATCCAACGAATGTTCAAAGATTGCTCGAGATTGACCTATTGGACGAGGAAGATGCACCTAGATCATGTTTGCCCAACCAGCCCCACCGATGTATCATGCACTTGGCAGCAGACGCATGACTTGTAAGATGATGTGGCATCACCTACACCATAATCAGAGCCCTTACAGATGATCTAAAGGCATCTTCAACTCATTTGGAGACCCATGAGGTTATTATTGTGCCCCCACACCCACTAGGAGCACCACAGGTTTATTGATTGTCGAACAAGCAACCAACCCCTTGTCCATGACTTTTGAGGGCCCCATTCTTCATTATGGCACCTATGGATCTCATCAGGTCTCTTGGAGGGCCCTACAACATGTATTATTTACCATTCAGCCTCTTAAAAGGCTAGTTATTTCATTTGTGAGCTAGCTGGGTGGGCTTGTCACCAAAAGTTATGTTATTAGCACATTATTTTATTTTGGGGCTTATGTAGGCCTAGGAGACTAATTTGAACTCCTAATTAGTGTATAAATACAAGTGAGATGAATTCATTTTCTGTTATAAACATAAATTATGTAAAAATATATAAAAATAGATAATAAATAATAATCATAATAATATAAATATAATAATAAATAAAAGTAAATTAACTAATGGTTAGTTAGTTAATAATGAAAAAGCATGTCTTAAAAACATGTCTGTTTGTGAAAGGGTACTTACCTGGCTATATATACAAGACCCTCATTCTCAATTGTACTCATCCTACATCAACTTTTTATATAATATACAATTTACATTTACTGTCCTACAATGGATGTATTTGTTTATGAAGTATTTTAATATTTACGTTACATATACGACTTTTTGTCGTTACATTGGTATCGGAGTTGTTCGATCCCCTTGTCGCTCAACCATTGCATAGATTCGTGTTCTCTGATCTAGGTCTTTGACCGTCAAATTCATCAACATTGTTTTCATTGAAGCGTTTCGCTACAAGAATTTGGAGTTTCTCCATTTCGCTATCAAGCATTTGGCCATTCAATAATAATAATAATAAATTAATATATATATATGGAGAGAAATAAAAAGTCAAAAAAGAAAGATTAAAAAGAAATTAAAGAAAAAACTCAATTTAAATTAAAAATAAATAATAAAATTAAAAAATAAAAAGTACATATAAGATTACAAAAATAAAGATTTAAAAAAATAAATAAAAAAAGTTCTACATTATTAATAAAAAGTGCATAATAAAGATAGGAGGGAATCTTTCCAAATATATTTAAAACTATACATAGGAGAAGTAACAGAAGGAAGAGTAGATAATATTATCTTGATTCTTCATTAAGTGGTTTACAAGCCCATGTTAATTGCCCATGGTATTTTAAAAGTAAAAGAAAAACAAAAGGAATACAAAATCTCTTTATGTGAATGGTAAGTTTTACTTTTTACGTGGAGAAGCCCGTTGTTTTAGAAACCCGTGGTAATTGCCCATGGTATTTTAAAAGTAAAAGAAAAACAAAAGGAATACAAAATCTCTTTACGTGAATGGTAAATTATATTTTTTAAGTGAAGAGTAGATAATATTATTTTGATTCTTCAATAGGTGGTTTACAAGCCCGTGGTTTTAGAAACGTATTTTAAAAGTAAAAGAAAAACAAAGGGAATACAAAATTTCTTTGTGTGAATGGTAAGTTTTACTTTTTACATGGAGAATGTTAACTGAGCTAAAAGTACACAAGTGAACAAATATTTTCTAATATACACCAAAGGTGAATAGCCGCGTTTCACTAGCATTGTAAATTTTCAAAACAAAAAAAATTATAAATAAAAGATATATAAAGAGAAGTATTATATTATAAAGGAGTATTTAAAGAAAAATTCAAGTCATAAAATTATTGAAAATATATACAAGTACAAAACGGGTATTATTAAAAAAGGTTACGTAAGGAGAAAATGTCAATTAAGAGTTTATGTTAGAGTGAAGTTGAATTAAAGTTTAAAGAGTTATATAAAATTTAAAAAATAAATACAAAGGATAATAAGATATTTAAAAGAAGTCAATTGAAACAATATTTAAATATTGTTTTTAAAGTACAAAAGGAAAAAAACGTAAGTAGAATTATATAAAAAGAATACAAAGGAGTTTTGAAATATTAAGAATAATAGGAAATTGGATTAAAAGAGTTTTGAAGAATTATAAAAAAATATATATTAGAAAGACACTTTTAAAGGAGGCTTGAAGTACAAAGTCCAAAGGAACTTTAAATATAATACTTTAAGTCATCTCGACAAAACAAATGGTCATTGAAAAAAATGATGGAGCTCAATTCTAAAATGAGGAGGGAAGAAAGGTTTTCCTATAATGGTCTTTCAGTTACAGATCATAGAGTAATTACATTAAAAGGAAGTATCAAAGGAAGAGAAATTAATGTCGCCATCAACCCAAGCAATGATAAAAATTATATCAACATCAACTTGGCAAATCAGTTATTAATTCTAGAGCTAAGCACTGGTGTAAAGAAAAACATTTTTGACCAAAACAAGTATAAAATTAGTGATCTACAAGTGACAATAGGTCATTATGACTACATATTTCAATTTCATGTTGTAAGGACGGATAAAAACACTGACATCATACTCAGTCAACCCTGGTTTAAGGATTTGGGTACATTCATGTTAAACATAAAGAAACAAGTTTTGACGTTTCCTTATAAAGGGAAGATGGTCATGTTTCGAGACATAACAAGTAAATTAAAATCAATAAAATCGTTATTAGAAGACCTTAAGGATATCTCAGATTTGATGTTTCAAGATAACGAAAAAACTATATCAAAGAAGCAAAAAGAGTTTGAAGAAGTCATCTGCAACAAAGACGAAGAAATTTCGTGCCTCAGAGATCACCAAGAAAAGCTACTCGAACAAGTCAAGAAAGCTAAAACATCAAAGAAAGAATTCAAGAAGCATTTATTAGAACAAAAAGAAGAAAATTTACGTTTAAAGAGCCTTAACCAAACATTAGTAGAACAAATCAAGTGTTTAAAAGACGAGAAGCATGAAGGCCAAAATAAAGTTGACTCAGAGAATGAAGAATGCTTAGGTCTCAACAATCATAATCAAAATCTGCTCAAACAGATTAAAAAACTTAAGGACGAAAACAAGTCATTAACGAATAGGTTCAAAGAACTTGTCGCAAAGGAAGCATCAAAATCTCTAGATGTAGCAGTCCAAACTGAAGAAACAGAGATCAAGACAACTAATCTCACAGTTCAGGCAAATCCAAACCCTATTGAAGTAAAAACGTACTCAGAGGTTGTCATTCAAACAGAGGACACCCCAAATAAAGATTCAGTAGTTAAGTCAACAACAACAATGCCTGATGGAAATTAGGAAACTGTCATAAAAACGTTAAAGGAAGTTCAAACAAGACAAACTCCATATCTACATCTGAATCACAAGAGTAGACACCTTAATCAATCCACAAATCTGTATCACTCAGAACATAAACAACAAACTTATGTTACAAAGAATATTGAAGTGAGCTCAATTCAGTCTATTGATAACAATTTGTTACAAAATTCCAGTGATCAGAAGATTCCACAGAAGGTTAATCTAGGATGGCCTGATCCATTCTCAGTAAGACAATTTTATATATCACTCCAAGGATCATATCAACTTGTATCAACAAAGATGATTGTTCCGAAATGAGAAGACATTCGTAGCAAAAAAATATATCAAGTAGAAGACATTCGTAGTAGAAAAGAGATCAAGCCCTTACATCAACAAGCTTTGAGGACAAAGCTTTTTGAAGGATAAGGCAATGTTATGAACATAAATTATGTAAACATAAATAAAATAGATAATAAATAATAATCATAATAATATAAATATAATAATAAATAAAAGTAAATTAACTAATGGTTAGTTAGTTAATAATGAAAAGGCATGCCTTAGAGACATGCTTGTTTGTGAAAGGGTACTTACCTGGCTGCCCTACAACATGTATTATTTATCTTTCAACCTCTTAAGAGGCTAATTATTTCATTTGTGAGCTAGTTTAGTGGGCTTGTCACCAAAAGTTAGGTTATTAGCACATTATTTTATTTTTGGGACTTATGTAAGCCTAGGAAACTAATTCGAACTCCTAATTAGTGTATAAATACAAGTGAAATGAGTTCATTTTCTCATGATTACTTTGGATTGGATCTCTTCTCTCTCTTGAGAATTTTGCACTTTTTTTTGGAGGATGAATTGGAGCTTTATGGATGAATTTTGATGTTTGGATTTGGTTTATTTTATCTTGGAGCTTCTCTATTGTCAAATTGTGGATGCTTGGATATGTTCTATTACATGTAAGTACATGATTTTAATGTTATTCTTGTTTTACTATGTCATATACATTGGATTGGGAATTTCGTTATTTTTAGGGCTAATTGTTACATGCATTTGTTGCTTAAATTGTGGAATTTTGTCTCTATATAGCATCTCCCAATATATGGGCCATGTAATTTTGAATGAAATTTCCTAGGGATAATTCTATCAACGAATTCATCTTGATAAGCCATCACCTTTTGCAAGTCGAAGTATAAAAGTTGTAAGATTGCTTCCCTTTGCCCTAGAAGGCAAGCAAAGTAGTCTTAAGGCCTCCTTGATTGAGAAACAAGGTCCTCATTCATATTTATCATAAACACCATTCTCCCAAGATTAAGGCACTGATCTACCAAGAGGTGGTCACTCAAAAATTAACTCTTTTTCACCCTTTTCTAGGTCTAACCAAGTTGAGTCAACTAGGGCATCAATTTCCCGACAAAGTAGCCCTCCAAAAAGTTTGATCTCCTAGCCTCTCCTGCGTTGGTGTGTCCTCAAGGCATCCTCCAATTTCGAAGCCATTCCGACGGTGGAGTTGCGAGATAACCCAAGCCCTAGCTCCGAGATCAAACTTTGCCCTGGTATCCACAAGGCTAGTGCCTCATAAAATCAATAAACACCTTTAAGAGGAAATTCTTGTTTTGATCCTTTCCCCTTCCTTGTCTAGGTTGAGATCATCATTGGTTGCTAGATTCTCTCTCCTTAACCTACGTTGGGTCCACTTGGTCCCATGTGGTCCCACACCTTTGAAAAGTCAAATCTTCAAGAAAGATTCGGGAAGTCAAGTCCAATAAGGATTTTAGGATTGGGAAACTCCTTTACAAAGCATATTCCTCTCACCCAATGCTCAAATCCTCACCTCCTTATTCTAGAAATCTTTGTACCTTGCTTAACAAGCAAGTAAGCTCTATTCTTACCCCCCTTCTAGGAAAAGGATCATTAAGGTAACTTCACATCCATTGGTTGATTCATCCTTCACAAGTGACTTTATATATACCAAGTCTCCTCCCATCGGTGAAGGTCTATAAAGAGTAAGGAGCCTTACTTGAAGTGACAGTGGGCTAAGCCTCCCTTGTTGCCCTTTGATCTAGCAGTTGTCCCTTTAGAAATCCCTTTTATGCCCCCTGCTAGTTTGGGCAGTAACAGGACTCACCATCTTGAGCTCTTTGAATCTTCCCCTTTGATACTAACTTAAACTCCTCTTGGGTACAAGCCCATAGTTTATCAAACTTTGGAAATTTTGATCTGCCACAAATGCTTGATACAAATGAATCCCATGAAGCAGAAAACCCATTATGGGTCATAGTTACAAATTATGATTCATCAATATTTTCTCCAATGGCCTTGAGTTGAGCTCTCAATTGATAAATCCTCATGAAGTAGGGGACCACAATATCTGAACTAGACATCTGAATATCATGAAGTTGATTCCTCAAAGCCATCTTCTGACCAATGTTGTTGACAGCATACAGCCCTACTAGGGCATCATATATTTGCTTTGAAGTCTTTAGCCCAGAAACAAATGGAATCAAATGGTCTTTGATGGATTCAACAAGAATCCTCTTGGCCTTGGTTTCCATCTTTTTGTGCTTGGCCTTTCCCTCATCATTCTAAGGTTCAGTGATCTTGCCTTCCACATATTCCATGGCATCATTCTCTTCAAGAATGAGATCCATTTTGGTCCTCCAAGCACTAAAATTTGTTGCACTTTCTAGCCTATCTTCAGGATTGATAGAGGAAGCCATTTGGTCAAAGATCTGATTGCACAATAAGTGTCTTCAAGGGGTGATCTCAATGGCCTTTCTTCACCAAAGCTTTGATACCATGTTAATTTTCTAGTGTTAATTAGACAAACTCATTTTTTTGCAACTAATAATTACTTCCAATGACATATGATATTACTTTAGCACATTGAGACTATCACTAAGCAATTACACTTAGAAAATTCAACTATAAATGCAATAAAAACAGTAAGATGCTCGAGATTCACCTATTGGATGAGGTAGATGCACCTCGTTCACCTTTGTCCAGCCAACTCCACCGATGTACCATGCAACTACACCCAGGAATCCATTGGCAGCTGGCCCGGGATTTGTAGGATGATGTGGCATCGTCACCTACACCATCATCAAAGCCCTTACTTATGATCTACATGCATCCTCGACACATTTGGAGACCCATGAGGTTATTATTGTGCCCCCACACCCACTAGGAGCATCACAGGCCCTTGTCCATCACTTTTGAGGGTCCTATTCTTCATTATGGCAACTATGGACCTCATCAAGCCTCTTGGAGGGCCCTACGACATGTATTATTTATCATTCGACCTCTTAAGAGGCTAATTATTTCATTTGTGAGCTAGTTTGGTGGGCCTGTCACCAAAAGTTAGGTTATTAGCACATTATTTTATTTTTGGGGCTTATGTAGGCCTAGGAGACTAATTCAAACCCCTAATTAGTGTATAAATACAAGTGAGATGAGTTCATTTTCTCATCATCACTTTGGATTGGATCTCCTCTCTCTTGAGAATTTCGCACTTTTTCTTGGGTGATGAATTGGAGCTTTATAGATGAATTTTGATGTTTGGATTTGGTTTATCTTATCTTCGAGCTTCTCTATTGTCAAATTGTGGATGCTTGGATATGTTCTATTACACGTAAGTACATGATTTTAATGTTATTCTTGATTTACTTTGTCATATACATTGGATTGGGAATTTCGTTATTTTTAGGGCTAATTGATACATGCATTTGTTTCTTAAATTGTGGAATTTTGTCTCTATATAGCATCTCCCAATGTATGGGCCATGTAATTTTGAATGAAATTTCCTAGGGATAATTCTATCAATGAATTCATCTTGATAGGCCATCACCTTTTGCAAGTCGAAGTATAAAAGTTGTAAGATTGCTTCCCTTTGCCCTAGAAGGCAAGCGAGGTAGTCTTAAGGCCTCCTTGACTAAGAAACAAGGTCCTCATTCATATTTATCATAGACTCCATTCTCCCAAGATTAAGGCATTGATCTACCAAGAGGCGGTCACTCAAAAATTAACTCTTTTTCACCTTTTTCTAGGTCTAACCAAGTTGGGTCGCATAGGGCATCAATTTCCCGACAAAGTAGCCCTCCATAAAGTTCGATCTCCTAGCCTCTGCTGCGCTGGTGTGTCCTCAAGGCATCCTCCAATTTCAAAGCCATTCCGACGCTGGAGTTGCAAGATAACCCAAGCCCTAGCTCCAAGATCAAACTTTACCCTGGTATCCCCAAGGCTAGTGCCTCATAGGATCAATTTGACACCGTCAAGTGGAAATTCTTGTTTTGATCCTTTCCCCTTCCTTGTCTATGTTGAGATCATCATTGGTTGCTAGATTCTCTCACCTTAACCTAGGTTGGGTCCACGTGGTCCCGTGTTGTCCCACACCTTTGAAAAGTCAAATCTTTAAGAAACATTCAGGAAGTCAAGTCCAATAAAGATTTTAGGATTGGGAAACTCCTTTATAAGGCATATTTCTCTAACCCAACCCTCAAATCCTCACCTCCTTATCCTAGAAATCTTTGTACCTTGCTTAACAAGCAAGTAAGCTCTATTCTTACCCCCCTTCTAAGAAAAGGATCATTAAGGTCACTTCACATCCATTGGTTGATTCATCCTTCACAAGTAACTTTCTATATATTGCCCATCGATGAAAGTCCGTAAAGAGTAGGGAGCCTTAGAAGAGGTGACAATGGGCTAAGCCTCCATTGTTGCCCTTTGATCTAGCAGTTGTCCCTTTAGGAATCCCTTTTATGCACCCTGCTAGTTTGAGCGGTAACAGGACTCACCATCTTGAGGTCTCGAAATCTTCCCCTTTGATACTAGCTTAGACTCCTCTTGGGTACAAGCCCATAGTTTATCAAACTTTGGAAATTTTGATCTGCCACAAATGCTTGATACAAATGAATCCCATGAAGCAGAAAACCCATTATGGGTCACAGTTACAAGTTATGATTCATCAATATTTTCTCCAATGGCCTTGAGTTGATCTCTCAATTGATAAATCCTCATGAAGTAGGAGGCCACAATATCTGAACTAGACATCTGAATATCACGAAATTGATTCCTCAAAGCCATCTTCTGACCAATGTTGTTGACTACATACAGCCCTACTAGGGCATCATATATTTGCTTTGAAGCCTTTAGCCCAAAAACAAATGGAATCAAATGGTCTTCGATGGATTCAATAGGAATCCTCTTGTCCTTGGTTTCCATCTTTTTGTGCTTGGCCTTTCCCTCATCATCCTGAGGTTTAGTGATCTTGCCTTCCACATATTCCATGACATCATTCTCTTCAAGAGTGAGATCCATTCTTGTCCTCCAAGCACTAAAATTTGTTGCACTTTCTAGCCTATCTTCAGGATTGATAGAGGAAGCCATCTGGTCAAAGATCTTATTGCAAAATAGGTGTCTTTAAGGGGTGATCTCAATGGCCTTTCTTCACCAAAGCTCTGATACCATGTTGATTTTCTAGTGTTAATTAGACAAACACAAATTTTTGCACATAATATTTACTTCCAATGATATATGATATTACTTTCACACATTCAGACTATGATTAAGCAATTACACTCTGAAAATTCAATTATAAATGCAATAGAAACAGTAAAGATCACAGTACAATACCCAAGCACAGCAGACACTAAAATTTTGCCTTTGGAAACCCAAACTTGGGAGAAAACTCAATAATTTTTCTTGGAGAAATTGTTCAGTTTAGCAAAAGTACAATCTGATATTTTCAAGTCAAATTTGGTCAACCTGTACCAAAATCACAATATTGGTCAAACAAGTTGAAATTGTAATGACCTATCTACCAATACAAACGAATGTGAATTATTAGCACGCATACGATACATGCATATGATAGCTACATATGCATGCGTCACCTACACTGCACTAGTAGTCATATTAAATTATGAAGAAATTCCAAGCATAGGATAAAAGACGTAATTGTTGAAGATATTAAATAAATATCTAACTCGCAAAATATATTGGAATATGTATTTTAGTATGTGTCGTCATCATAATAGGTAACAATAGAACATTATCCAAAAGTTCTAAATTTAATTATTAAAGTTTAAAAGGGAGTTATATTGTTATAAAAGAAGTAACTCTTAACTAAAGGTTAAACATTAAAAGAGGTCTAATACATGATGAAAAAGGGAGTACGTAATATAGTTTGATACCACCTAAAACCTTATAAAGTGATGAGTGTCAAAATAAAGCATGACTACCTCATTAATTCACTGTGAGGAACCACGTAATGGACAAGGGGAACACAGCCAAGGCAATGAAGCATGAATGAGCGATGGTTCTAAGAAATAAAAGGAGAAGGGAGTGGGACTGAAAGGGGATCTTTTCGCTGCTTGGGAGCATAGTGTTGAGAGGAGGAAAATTTGTAACATAAGGTTACAGACAGTAAGGACTGAGCCTTCTTGTTCTTGAAGTTTTTGGGCACGGGGGTATAGATTGCATCAATTGATAAGCATTCTAGACTGAGTACCTAGGTTGTACCTAGTTTGGCTGGGAGGTTTTGGTTTTTTGGTAACGTGAGCAATTGGGAAAACATCTTCAAGCTAATTTCCAGGTATTCTACTGCACTTTATTTTCAAATTTCAAATTCAATGTCTGGTTAATGACAAATTTAAGGCAAATTATGGATTATGGCATAATTATTAGTATAAATATCATATTTTGGTAACCAGTACTATCTGAGTTTATTAAAAAATATAGATATATAGATATATATATTATATATATATATATATATATAGTATATATAGTATATATATATATAATATATATATATATATATATATATATATTATATGAAATTTTGGGCCTTACAGAAATCCAACCTTTTGTAGCCATAAATCAATTCGATCAAGTTGGTCAAACTTCAGAAGTCTTCTTCTTTATCTCGCACGTGTGAACAGGAGAATAGTAGATGTGTTGATGATCCAAATTGTCCAAATATTGGAGGTCAAATTTGTATGTATATTTAGTCAAAGGAAGTGGGTTTTGACCAAGGGTCACACCCATTCACATGGTGAGGCCGACTTGTCCTTTTGAAGCCTACATCAGCTTATAAATAATAATTTTTTCTTTCTTTTAATGAGTCGACTTGTATAGTTGGGGAATACCTCTCGCAGCTACCCAAAAATCAACAAGAATATGATGGTTTGTGGGGACGTAAGGGGTGGGGGTATGAAAGAAAGAGTAGGGTCAACTCAAAGCGAAAAATAGAGGAGACCATGGTCAACTATAGGTAATTGGATAACTAAGAGCTGGCTAATATATTGAGGCATCTTCTAGTTGGCTAGGATGTAGTCTAACACACTAGTTTCCTCACCAAAAGGAAAACGCGTGAAATTGCTAGAGTTGGAGAAATAAGTGATACATTCGAGATTAGTAAGACATGGAATTCACTATGGCACAAGTGGTGTACAGCATAAGATGAAAGGGGTCCCATGGCATCATTAGACAACCTATGCAAACCCACTAAGGCTAGCTCGATCTCTTGGTGGCAGAATACATCCTATGACTTGTTTTAATGGAGAATCTAATAAACACAAGTATGGGCCTTGAAGTTCCCCCAAAGAATGACCCAAGTACCACAAGGTATTAGTGCATAAGTCCTTATATGAGTCCTCACTTGAATCTATGTGAAGGGTGAAATCAAAAGAGGTGACTGAGAAGTAGTAGCCCACAAAATAAAGGTCTCGAGGGATGAAAGATATGCTACTAACCTAGACTCACACAAATCTAGCAAACTCATTCAACAACCATGATGACTCTACATTGGCAAGAATCATAATAAGCTACATCTTATGAACACACCTCCCAAGCTCTATGTCTCCTATCTACAAACTAATAAGCAATGATACCTCAAATATTCCAAGATACTCCTAGCAGGGCTCATGTCGTTTTCAGTCAAGAAAAGAATGTCTAAAGATCTAAGTGCATCGAAGAATGCTATGGGGGGGACCAAAATGATCCGTTACAATTTCAACATGCAATTGTGATCTAGAAAACACCTCACCTCCCTTCGATGACTACCACTTATGTTAATGAGAGCAAGTCCATCCCAAAAGAGGGGAATCTTAAATGACCGATCCTAGAGAAGAATAATAGCACAAGAAATTATTCACTCAATAAAAAGAAGGGAAGTGGTATTATTCTAAAACTAGAGCTTGCCAAGGCCTACAGAAAATTGAACTGATCATTCTTGAACAAGTGCTCCTCCAATTCAAATTATTCCAGGTGTAAACTAAGTGGATTTGGGAATGAATTTCAACAACCTCTTTCACAGTCTATAATCAATGGATTCCCCTTGGATTGCTCCTATTTGTCAAGAGGTTTGCAGTAAGGTTGTTCTCCCCATTTTTATTCATAATCATGGTCAAAGCATTTGGGGGGCCAGTCGAGGTAGCTAGATAGGATGAACAGACAATGGAATTCAAGCAAGTTATTAAATTCATCTCATTGCTCATCTTCAATGTGTTAGGAGAAGCCTTTGTAGCAAAGGCAAGATCATTTTCAAAAATCATAAATATTTTTGAGGAAGCGTTGGGTCAAGAAATCAGCTAGGCTAAAAAGAAAGAAAATTAATTAATTAAATGACCCTAGAAGGATCCTTTAGAAGATTACGCCCATCCTCGATTTTTGAAAAAGAGACTTGGCCCACAAAATATGAGTTTTTCTTTAATAGAAAATCTTCACAGATCTATGAATTGGACATAAATTTACACTCATTTCATAAATTGTGCTTCTCAAGATTGGTCAAGATGGATATAAACTCTAGTCCCTTTGACCTAGTTTGGTCTCTATAGGAAATTAATATACATTTCAATTTCAACTTATCAACCCTCACTTATTCCACAACAAAATTCTTATGGCTAAAAAATCAATTTCAAGCCTTTGAAGGATGCATGGGGCATTGTTAATGGCCAAGAGCTAAACGAGAAAAAAAGGGTAATTGATGGCTTGGAGAAATGTTGTCAAACCAAAGTGGTTTCAAGGAGCCAGTCTTAAAAGACCAAAAGCCACCACCAAACTTTTTCATGATAAATTGAATTAGTTGATCTTGAACAACCCTCTCGTGCAAACCTCAATAGCGTCTCTTGAAAATATTTTTTGGAAGGGAAAGATAGGCCTAAAGGATTAGGGATTTGGAGTGATATCCCAGAGAAGAAGAACCTAGTATATGTTGGCACTATGGCTAATGTGTTGTCCTTGATGGCAACCTATTTGATAAAGATGTACTTGATGTCAACATTGATGACTGTGGAACTAATGTAGATTGGTAAAAATGCTACAGACGATATGGACAGAGAAATGACAGTTCAGTTACAGATGACTGACAAAAGTGAAGTTTGAGAAAGTATACGTGGTTCCTATGAAGAAGGGTCTCGTACATACGCAGGTCTTGTGAGCAAAAGTCGCGTACAAAATTCAAACCATGGAAATCTGGATACCAAGGGTCATTACCATGGTATTGGCCCATAGTATTTGGAGCGGCAACATTCATTTGATCTCATCAACAAATACTAACGACATTACCAAAGGATTTACCTTAGGTATTGGCTAAGGCAAAAGCTATATAAAGAGATGGAGATCAAGGTGTTGTGTGTGCAAGTAAATGATTTATTCATATGGGATTTGATCTGAAACGAGTGTGCACCATAGAGCAAGGAGAAGACTCAGATCTCAAAGATCTGAAGACATATTGAAATATATCATTGTTTGATTTGCTTGTTTAATGATAGATCTGTAGTTATAAGTGATGTTGTGATCTGAATGTGATAGATATATGGTTATAAGTCTAGAAGTGCAAAGATAGCCCACTTGGGCATTTGCTTTGGCCTAGTTGGAGGAATTATGTCTACAAGAAGAGCTAGATTCAATGTACCAAAAAGGAGCTCTCCTTCAACGACAATTGGTTAAGCTTTCAGGAGCCTAAGCAACAGTTGACTGATCGATCCCCAAAAAAGGTATACTAGAAGGAGCACTAAGCATAAGACAAGAGACTCCTATAAAATGAGAAGGTTGTGTTTCGACAAGTCATAAGTAAGGATTTAACGAGCAACATTTGTCTATCTAGGGTTTGGAGGACCACTGAAAACATGATGAGATGAATACAAATCATCTATAAGAAATAGTGGTAAAGAACCTAGCAAACCATGAATAACAACTTCATCAGATATAACATCCCTATATTCAATCACCTTATGAGTAGAATGGTCATATAGATGATATGCTTTCAATACTTTGTTGTAGCCCAGCAAACTGATGATATGAACTTAACAAAACCCTGCTTCTAGTCAGAACTTGAGCTACATTTGCTTAGAGTGAACAATGCATCTAGCCATTTCCATAACAATTATGTTCTTTCCTCCAACTACCCCATTTTGTGTGGGGCATAAGGATTAGTTCTTTGCCATGAAATGCAATAAGAGATTATAAATGTTTCAAAATCTTTGCCAATATATGCTTCTCCATATTCAATGCTAAGACAATTGATCTCCTCACTTTGATTTTCCATTAATGATTTAAATTCTTTGAATTCCCCAAAGGCTTCATCCTTGGTTGGGTTTCCCACTTAACCTTTTCAAACTCATTAAAAGGTCTTTGAATCTCCCAAAGGCCTCATCCTTGGTTGGGTTCCCCCTTAGCCTTTTCAAACTCATTAGGAGGTGTAGAGATGGCTACTGAATGAGCATGAACCCGAGGGGGTTCTATCCCAGGTCACTCAATATGACTTGATGCTGGATAAGGCTAGAGAAAACCTCCTCAAGAGAGGGAATCTTCTAGTCCTTCATAAATAGAAGGATGCTATAAAAGATGATACCAAAGGGTTTGAACATTGGAGAGAGATAATTTCAAGACAATGACTAAATATTCTAAATTTGATTTTGACTTACTTCCTGATGTAATGATCTTTGCTTTCAGGTTTTTAAAGCTTGCAATCTATTCCTCAATGTTGTCAAGGACACCCATCTTGAGATTAGAGAGATCAGTTTTCAGTCTACTCGAGTAACATTTACTATTTCAAAGAGATTTTTGAAGTCATCCCAGATTTCATTCACGCTTTTGTCACCTTCGGTGTGATGAATCGGATCTAGTTCAACATATATGGCAACTAGACCGAAAGCTTCATCCTCCTTGAGGCGTATGAGGTCATAGTTGTCATCAGTTTTAGGATGAAGAGACTTCTACAGGTACATGCACAAACCTTTGCTCCAAAGAAGGGCAATCATTTGATCTACCTAAAATTTATAATTGGCTCCATTCAATCAAGTGAACATCCATTTTGATTCCATCAGTTCTTTGCACATATCAAACAGTGGTGTAAAGAAGAGGCCTCTGTGAGAGGAAGGTGAAGTTAATAGACCCAAGAGATGAGAAAAGATGATCCAAAACCCTGATTCTGCAGTCAAAGAAACTAAGATTTTGCAGTCAAATAAATTAAGATTCTGCAGTCATAGAAACTAAGTGATGCCATCAGACAAATAGCCTTAGATCCACTGCTGAATTAAGTGAGAAAAGAAGATCCAGAACCTTGATTCCCTTGTCACAGAAACTATGTGATGCCACCAAACAAATAGCCTGAGATCAACTGCTGAACTGAGTGAATGAGGTTCACCTTCTATAATACCATGTTGAGTCTCAGTAAAGATAAAGAGAATCAAAAGAAACCAAACAAACTCTAATTTTGAAACTAAGTTATCAAAAATAAAAGAGGAGACGAGCACAATACTTGAGAGATGCCCTTAGGTACCAAATTCACTTTATTAAATTACGAATAAATCACTTTATTTTAATAAAAAGATAGCGTGCATATATACCTCTCACAAAGGGACGCCATCTAAACCCAATAGGGGTTTTGGGACCACGTACGTTACACCTATATTACAAGGACGACTGTCGCAAAAAATGAGGAATACCAGAAATTTCAATACCACTGTTCTTTTTTAAGCTTTACTCACAAACTGAATGAGAGGTATCTTGGAGTCTTTTCATGTGAAACTTTTTCCTTCCACGTCCGAAGTTTCAGCTTTCAAGTCTGTCTTCGAGGGAACCCAAAGAAGCACAAAACATAAATGGAAGTTGAAATTTTTTTACTATTAGAGTTTATTTATAATATTATAAGAAAAACCACCTACTTTGTGACTGGCTACACGAAAAGCGAAAACAAATGATAACTCCTCTCGCGAGCTCTCTCAGATGAAGTTAGGTACTCACACTCAGTCATCCCAATCTGTTAGTGATAAAACATAGTCCATCCAAGCTACTCGTTTTTCAACGGTTTATGGGTAAGGAATTGTTTTATTTACATAAATATTTTATAACTCTTATGTATAAACCTTACTGTAAATGAGTGCTCACGAACTGTAAGATAAGTCTCTCGTAATTTTTTAGACATCATATAAAAGTTTTAATATAAGGTAAAAAAAATATAAATAATGAAATTACATCCAATATTCTTTCAACTTGAGATGGTTACCTCACTTTCCTATGAGAATGCCGCTCAGAAATTTCCCGTCCTAAATTAAGATAAATACCTAAGTGACCTAAAACATATACAACACAGTTTCACGATTCAAACAAATAACGGAAAAACTTAACAAATTTACCGCAATAACGTGACAAGAAACGTTCATAAAAATGGAGGATACGCAATTTGTAAGCGCGTTTCGTCATTTTGGCACAAGGAAATGCCGATTGCCTTGGCAACTAATGTCAGGTAGCTTTGCTTGCTTTTCAAGAATGCTGAAAACCTTGCATTGTTATTTGCCTTCCGCTTCCACAAACCCTACTAATCCCTCTATATCGCCATCTCTTATGAACCATAAAGAATTGTACTTTGATTTTTGCCGTTCTCCATTAAGTTTCAGACGTATTAATGCCAATCACGAACTTCATTTTTTCTGCTAGTAAGTGCCGAACCCTGGCGACCTCTGTTTTATGTTTTCTTCAGCTATTTTACGTGATTGGTACTCCAACCCATCGCTAGTTTAGTTTTTAAAACTGGGAAGGCCAGGGGAACAAGACCTTTCCACGAAGAACCAACGCAAGGAGTAGTCTACCAGATTCAATGGTACGACAGGTAACATGTAACCAAATGATCGGACGGCCCGGGTTAATGCGCAACCATCCTCAGACTTTGCTCGCCTCCCTTCGTTTCAGGTGAAGGACGGAGATGTTCAGCCAGAATTTGGATACAGTGCCTCATTTTCAAAATTGACTAAAAGAGGAAGTGCGGGAGACTGCATATGAAATGGACATGTAAAATGGAGAGGTACTAAGAGGGGATTAATGAATAAGATATTTGTGTTAGGCAAATTATTTTTGGGTCGTGTTTTAATCTCTTGATAAAAAGTGTGGAAATTATTTTTAGACTTCGCATGTTTTTAATGAAACTTCATGCATCATTGAGGTTCGAAGGTTTAATGATAATCTTAGGTTAATCTTTTATCAGTATGATGTTTTAATAGGAGTTGTTTATAATCTTCTTACTCAGGTTAATATTTTATCGTGATATGATGTTTTAATAGGAATTTTTGTATTGATTATCTTGATTAAGTTTTTTTGTGAATAATTATAAAAGTAAAATAAATTATAAAAAAAAAAAGAAAGACATGATAAACCCCAGCAACAGATTGGTACTCTTTATTTAAAATGGGATCATTTTAAAGGTAATTCAATATCAAGATGCTATAACTTTTTTTAATATATATATTTATTTTTTATTTTTTTATTTTTTTATATATTTTTGTTTTATTCTATTTATTTTTTATGTAATTTATTTTATTTTATTTTTTAAGTTTAGAGTTTGATTATTTTTTTTCTTTTTAATTTAAATATTATTTTTCAAAAACTAGTTATTTAATATAGCTGCTATTTATTAATATCTGTTTTAATTAAATTAATATTTTAATTTAAATATTATTTTTCAAAAACTAATAATATTTGGTTTTAATTAATTAATTTAAATATTATTTTTTAAAAATTAGTGGTTATTTAATAATATTTGTTTTTAATATATTAATAAATTAATATCATTAATTTAAATATTATTGTTCAAATAGAGTCTTTACTTGAAATTATGTCTCTACATTGCTCTATATTTAAGCATTTGTCATGGTCAACCTCTTCATCTTGTCATGATGATGAACCACACTTGTTGGTTCGAAACGCATTGGCAAAAAATTTCTCTTATGTGATTTCTATTGAAAGACTTTGCTTAATGCTATAACTCATTTCACTATTATGAACATTTAAGATTAGCAGTTAGGTAAAATTAATAATCATTTTGATGGGAGATAAGGAATATTGTAACAATGGATAAGTACTAGTGTATCATGGTGGCAGCTAGGGTACGAGTGTTGCTTGAAAAATGCCATGAAAATAGAAAAATGACTCAAGAGCCCACGCAAAAACATGAGCAAGGACTCCTCCAATAGAGCGAGCCTTTATTTGGCAATGCAGCTTTAAACCAAGTGATATCGCAATCTCCCTAGTTGTTTCCACTTTGTTTAGCTTGTTTTCAAGTTAGCAAGGACTTTGCTTTGAGTTTTTTGCTACTCGTGCATTTTTCTTTGGCTCCATTTCTTGCATGTAGAGAGAGCCTTGTGAAGAAAGCCTAGTTTTCATAGATTGGACCTCAGCCTAGCTCTGGATGGGTAATGGTTACCATAATTCAGTTTTATTTATCATTTCCCATTTATTAGTTTCCCCGAACTGAGTCTCTAATGTGAGCGCCAAGCTCAAAGTTCTTCCATGTTCTCTTAGTTTACAATGGGTCAAGGAATGCTTAGTCTCGCCTTTGTGGCTCAAATTCTCCAAGGTCCACCGACAAGTTGATGACCAAGGTGCAACCTCTTACAATTATGTCCCTATTTTCCATAGATTCTCCAAGATTTGTAGGCCCTTACATTGTATACCTTTTGGTGCAATTCTTGCAAAGGTTGTTTAGAAGGTTCCTTCTCAACCTACCCTCACCACAGACCTATAGGGAATCATCCTTCAAGGCCACTATTTTAATATTCCTCTGTCGCCCCTGGTCTATGCACATTATCCTAGATTTCAACTTATTCATGTGATGTGCAGTAGGGTTGGTCGTCATCATTGACGCTAGCAAGATGGGTCAAGACCCTCTTCATTCAAAGTTGAGACGACAATTGAGACCTCTACACGCATTTATCACAGTTCTAACCCCTTGGTTGCCTAACAAGAGAACGAGAAGTCAAGGGATGAAGCTTGGGTTGAGCACCAGTTTATTTCAAACAATGAAGTGCTTGGACAGGTCAAGAAGTGGATTCCAAATATGGATACAATGAGGACACGAAACCCAAAATATATGTAGGCTATGACATATATTGGCAAGTCAAAACTATCATGGGCTAATTTTTGGTGGAAAGATCAGAGGAGCAACAAGGAATTCTTCTCTCTCTAGCTAAAACCCAATGACAGATGAAGAAGTTAGCTACTACAGTGATAAACATGACTCATTGTTTGGCGAATTTGGAGCTTACAAACTAAAACACGATGACATCAGTCCTTCCGTTACCATTCAGGTGGACCCCCCCATGAATGATTAGTCGTGTTGCTTAATTCTAACAACATGTCTACCTTCTTTTTGTGTCTATCAGTTGAAAATAAGAAGTTTAAAGTTGCCAAGGTCAATCATAATATATGTAGTAATAAATATTGTTACAACTTCTATTTTAGTTACAAACTGTCTAAATAGACAAAGGAAATTTCATTGTGTGGTTAGTTTGGCTTCCCTAGTGGAAGGCCAATCACACACAAACCTTCAATATGTAATCCTTATCCTTTCCTATCTAATATGATATTCTCCTTACCTAGCTTTTATATATTATATATATAAAATAATTATATGAGGATATAAAAAATAAGGGATGAGAAGAGAAAAAAAGTGTTGGAAAATGATAAATAATTAATACTAAATTAAAGTATGATATTAAATTCAAAAGTGGTTATAAATTAACAATACATCATTAATATTGACATGAAAATTTGGTAATAAAGAAAAGCGATTAAATTATTTATTTCAATTGAAAATTTGATAATAAGTAAAATGGAACAAAACAATAAAATAAAATAAAAAATTAGAATGATTCAATTTATTAAAAAAAAAAAACAAGGTGTGAAAAAACATTTTAAGCTAAAATATGAAACAAGGAAGAAGAGAAGGTAAAATGAAGGAGAAAAAAGAAAATTATTAAACAAGATAGAGAAAAAATAAGTTCTAATACCAAAACATATAAAAATTGGAGAATATCAAACCTTGTAGAAAAATTGGAGAATATCAAACCTTATAGAAAGGAATGCCTCTTAAGTTTGTTATAAGGGATGTCCATCTTAAGGAAAAGGATGGGGAGTCACTCTTATTTTTATTATATATGTGGTAGATTTTTTAGAGATTCTTCAGTGTAAATCACATAAGAATTCATTTGTCGACGTGTTTCGAACCAACTAGTGTGGTTCATCGTCAGGACAAGTTGAAAAAATAGATCCAACTTAGCATGTTATATAGTCTGAGCAAAGTCTCCAACGGCTAATTGGACAACGGCTAATTTTGGCTTTAGGACCAAGGTCAAATTTTTAATTTATTAATTATTAAATTTTAATGGAAAATTAGTTAAAAATAAATAAATAATTTTATTGGTGTTATTGTTTAATTGAAAAAGTAATTTATTTATTTATTTATTTTTTATTAATTTTATTATTATTAAAAAAAATTAATTCTATGTTGTTAAGATAAAAGTATTAAATTAATAGAAATTTTTGAGCAGCTAAAAATAATAAAATAATAATAATAATAATAAATAAAAAATGTTAAAATTATAGAACATTTTGGAACAGCGTAAAAAAAATATAAATAATAAATAGATAAATAAATAAACATATTTTTAATAAATTAAATAAATAAATAAATAGATTAATATTATTATTAATAGTTAAGAATTATAGAAAGTACTATATTGAAAATAATAATTAAGTAATTAATTGATAATAAATAAATACCCAAAGGAAAGAATAACAAAATAAATAAATTAGTTAAAAATGTATAATTATAAAATAATTAAACTATATATAAATAAAAAAAATACATAAATTAATAAATAGTAATAATAAAAAAATCCATTATTTAGGGAAAAAATAAACAAATAAAATAAATAAATAAGTAAATGACGAGCAAAAAAAAATCCATTACCTAGGAAGAGAGGGTTGGGATCCAGCAACTGCTTATCTTCCATCTGTCTTCTATATTGAGATTGTTCGGTCTCTTCTCAATCTCAAGGGCTTCCCTAAATTTTCGGTTATGGAACTGCGAAACCCTAGCGATAACACTCGCCTCCTCTATGCAAACATGATGCTTGGTACTTTCGGCATGCTCATCTAAAGCGGAAGACTTGGTCCTCCTATGCTTGAGGTCAGTTGCATGCTCGCTAATCCTTTGATTAATGGAGCGACCAGTCTCACCAATATAGGAGGTCCTGCAGGAACAATGAATAATATAAACCCCTTTCATGTCCTTAAGGTTGATAGGATCCTTTACAAATCTGAGGGATTTACGAATGGTGTTGAGGGGTCTAAAGGTCGAGGGGACATTATGCCTCTTAAGTATCCTGGTAATCTTATCAGATTGCCAGGATTGCCAGGATTGCTAGGATTCTTAAGAGGCATAATGTCCCCTCGACCTTTAGACCCCTCAACACCATTCGTAAATCCCTCAGATCTGTAAAGGATCCTATCAACCCTAAGGACATGAAAGGGGTTTATATTATTCCTTGTTCCTGCGGGACCCCCTATATTGGTGAGACTGGTCGCTCCATTAATCAAAGGATTAGTGAGCATGCAGCTGACCTCAAGCATAGGAGGACCAAGTCTTCCGCTTTAGTTGAGCATGCCGAAAGTACCAAGCATCATGTTTGCATAGAGGAGGCGAGTGTTATCGCTAGGGTTTCGCAGTTCCATCACCGAAAATTTAGGGAAGCCCTTGAGATTGAGAAGAGACCGAACAATCTCAATAGAGAAGATGGATGGAAAATAAGTAGTTGCTAGATCCCAGCCCTCTCTTCCTAAGTAATGGATTTTTATTTTTTGTTGCTCGTCATTTACTTATTTATTTTTTTTATTTTATTTTTTTTTTCTTAGTAATGGTTATTTTATTATTTTTTATTTAGTTTATTATTATTTATTTTTTTTTTATTTACTTATATATATTAATATTATATATATTTATTATATATATATTATATATTATATATATATATATTTTTAACTATTTTATTTTTTTTTTTGTCTTTTCTTTAGGTATTTATTTTTATTATCAATAATTAATTAATTTATTATTTTTCATTTTAGTCTTATAACTATTATATATTAATATTTGTTTATTATTTATTTATCTTTAATTTATTAAAAATTATGTTTATTATTTATCTATTTATTTATTTATTATTATTATTATTTATTTTTATTTTTAGCTCGTTCCAAAAATTTTCTATTATTTAATAACTTTATCTTAACAACATAATATCAAAAATTATAATATAATAATATTAATAAATAAATTACTTTTTTTAACTAACCATTAACACCAATTAAAATTATTTTATTTATTTTTTAAACTAATTTCCATTAAAAAATTAATAAATTAAAAATTTGACCTTGGTCCTAAAGTCAAAATTAGTTGTTGTCCAATTAGCCATTGGAGACTCTGCTCAGACTATTTAACATGCTAAGCTGGATCTGTTTTTTCAACTTATCCTGACGATGAACCACACTAGTTGGTTCGAAACGCGTCGACAAATGAATTCTTATGTGATTTACGCTGAAGAATCTCTCAAAAATTTGATATGGAACACAGAAGCCTCAATTCTACATATGTGGTAGATATCATTTTGTAAGTTGGGTATGTCATTGATGGTATGGTAACCATATTATCATGGAGTTCATTTCACATGTTATGACAAGGCTAGAAAGGTAGGCATCACCTAGGTTTGGCACCCCTACGAGGGTGTCTTTAGATGTCTCAGCCCTTGCTAAGTCATAAAGTTAGCTAGTTAGTGTTAGCTTACAAGCTATTGGTGCTAGTAAAACACAATAAATATCCTTTATTATAATAATAATATGCATTGTTAATTCACAAGAAATATTTACATTATGTCATGTGATGATCATAGAATGGTCCCACCTTCCAATGGTTTTGTTATGAATGGTCATTCCCCTCTTCATAAGTTAATCAATCTAGTGGCTCCTAATCGAAAATGGATCTGAAATATTTTTTTCATCCAAATTTTGTAAATTAAAACTAAGTAAGGTTTGCAATTCGATTGGCAACTTGAAGACAAAGGACCAAAAGGCCTCAAGAAGGTGAAATGAATCACCTAGATGGTTGGCATTCCAAGGTGGCATTGTTAAAGACGCTACTTGCTTGATGGAAAAATAGGCAACTAAGGGAGTATTGAAGCTTGCGAAGAAAAAGGGTAGTGGCAAAAGAAGAGGGCTTGATCAGGCAACATGCTCAAAGATCAAATAATGAAGAAGCCATTGAGACTATCCATGCACGAGTAGGGGATTGAGCATGAACCAAAACCATTTGCAAAATGTTGCTAGTGAATTAAAATGCATCAAAATTTTATTTGAGAGTGCATGTTCACCCTTTTAAAAATCTCTTGAACAATAATCAAATCCCAACTAATGTTGGTGTTCCCATTTGAGTTTCCAAGGTAAAATAATATCTTTCTCCATGGCGTATTTAGTCGCTTGCCACTAAATTTTATGTCCTTTATGCTTGGCTAGTTATGGTTATGTGTGCAAATTTTTGGAATGAAACCAAATAATTGTGCTCGTTGGTGCTCAACTACAACATGATATTATTTTATGATATTTGGCATACTCATATGGATTATCAAGGAAACCTTGCATTAACACTTGCTATGTCATGTGCAAACCCAAGAAACCACATGCCACAACACTAAATTGATTTGTTAGTTCATTGATTGGTTAATTACCTACCATGATTCACACAGATGTCAAGCATAGTAAACCGCACAAGAATTTCTTATTGGTTGAATTGTGGAGGATACAATGCCCATTTAAAGTGCCTTTGATCATTGGGCATTTTGCTTCCATATTTATTTTCGTTGGAATTGTTGGGTGCAAGTAAAACCTCATTTTGGCCTCTATTTTGTTGTTGGTATAGAGTCTTAGTTTGTATACCATGTAAAAAATTTGCTACAACCAGGATTCAAAGCCCTACAAAGAATCAAAGAATTCCTTTATACATTTAGATTAAAGTGTGGGAAGTACATGCAACCTAAAGGCCTGTGCCTATGCATTTGGGTCATACCCAAAACTTTTCATTAACTAATTCATGCAATGGAATGACTCTGAAACACAATAATTATTTTCATTGCTAGGTTGTTGAGCTAAAGCATGTGAATCAAAATAATTATTTGTTGGTAGTTATAGTGAATGAAATCAATCTTGAGGTCATCCTAAAATGTGTAGGTTATAACTAATTTAGTGTCGAATTCAATGCATTCAATAAATAGAGCTTAAAATTAGTATGGACAATTCACGTGGATTGTTTGTTAATGTGATTGCTTGTGCTTTGTTCATGTAATTGATCAGCAATAGCAATACTAATAGGCACTATGAATAGGAACACGTTCTTCTACTTGTAAACAATATTCCCACCTACAAAAGTATGAAATGGTTACATACAACTATGCATCTTTTCATTGAAGGAACGAAAAGGTGTGTGGATGAATAAGTTTGCAGTTCAATTTTGTCTGCACATATAAGACTAGAAAATGTTTTCCTAACATAGTTATTATTTGCTTAAACAAACGTAAATGGATGGGCAGAGTTCTAGCTATTTGTATACACTAAACAGGGTTATGTTTGGTTGCAAGAATATGCCTTCAACAACCACTTTAGTGTTTGAAAGAGATGGTGCAAAAATATTGAAGTTTTGTGTAAGCACATGTAAACAGAAAATAGAGAATTATTTTGGTTGCTATTGTATATGACTAACTATGGGGTTGTAGTTAGCATCGCAAAAATTATGAAAACAACATTGCTTTTTCTATTAATTGGTCATAATTCTTCCCAACAAGTAAAACAACTAGTGAGCCAATTTGGAAACATAGTATTTTTTGCCTATTGATGATGAGCAACTACGAAGGTTTGCACTTAGAGTTCTATTGAGAACAAAAAACAAAACTTATTTTCCATAAATATCAATGTTGATGAAATGGATGGGTTGTAGGCTTGCCAATTATAGATTAGGCTCTCCCAACTATCTATATCCTTGCTCATGATCCTCTCGCAATATGTAAGTAGTGTGTCTTTTAACATTGTAGTAAAAAAAGTTTTGATATTCTAAGTTCCAAACAAAAGGTGGTATATTTTAGCATGCTTAATATCCTTATTGCTTAAGAATGAACATGTAATTGGCTATTATATATTAGGGAGTACAAGCGTTGGTGTTAGGCGATTACTTTCTTAAGGCATGTGATCAGAGTTAGACACTTGTATTTGTGAAGGTTGACTTGGTTGATTCTTGATGTAACTAGAGTTAACATGATGATTCAAGAAGAAAATTTGTATAGTTCATATTCGATATGTTTTCTCATGTTGACTATAGATGGTTTTGTGAAGTATCGACGGATTCCTCATAAGAAAGTCATACTAATTCATTAAAGCATCATCATATTTTCATGTGCTAATAAAATTAGAGTAGCACCACACTTCTTGTAAATGATAATTGTTTTACCTAAACTATTAATTTAACCAAGGTCGTATGGATGTGACTATGTAGTAGCAGGCAATTGTAGTACATAGATAAATCATTGCAATATTAAGTTATTTTGCCTCCCATTATTGAAGGTAAAGTTATATTGTTATTTTTTCTAACAACGATGCATGAAAAAAGATTAATTAAAGACTAAGTAACCATGAACTATTAGCACCATGGGAACATCACACATGTTAAAATTTCAAAGTACTATTTCTTATCCTCTTTGTTTCTTGTTGCTCCAAGTGTTGTTTTTCCACGATATTGGAGTTTAGGTTAGAATTTTACCATCACTAATGCTACCAATCCAAGTACCACAACAAATTACTTTGCAGAATGAAACAATAAATAACAGTAAATCAACATGTGCACAAATATAGACAACTCTTCACAATTTGTAACTACCCAACTTCTTGTATTAACAAATTGATAACACACTTGTCTAGGGTTCCTGTACAAGGGATAAAGGCCCTCATACATCCACTCATACAAAGATATACAACAAATACTTGATGTCGGTTATTCAACAACCAAACTACCTTGAATAAGATACAACAAGACCTACTTAATAATGGTGGCCACACACAACCCTTTTAGTCCATGTACCCTAAACAAATCTACCTAATCCTTTGGCTCTGATCTGAAACAACACAACTTTGCCTCTATCAATGAACAAGCTCCTTTAGGTCACTAAAAACGACTCCAATTGCTCTCTAGTTGATCATTACTCCTTCAATGCATCAACAAATAGAGAATCCTATCGAGTTGTTCACAAATATGTTTGTGAAAAACTATCAACTACCCACTATTGGTCCTCGGCTCCTTTGGGACCTCTTGCCCACTAGCTACGCCTTAGTCCTTTAAGGACACAACTCTTAGGGGCTTCTTCCCACTAGTTCTGTCTTGTGTTGCCTGATGAAGACACGCTTAGGGCATGGAGGGTTGCCACCTATCACTGTCAATGTCCTTCTCCAATAATGAACTTGGGTTTATGTAATTTGCTCTCCTTAACCTCCTTCCTTTATCATTCAAGGATCAATCCTGAGCTTACACAATCTTCACCCTTCTTACAACTGCCAAAGACCTTCTTGTTAACTGATTTAGGGCTACTAAGGCCATCCACTTGCTACCCTCCTTACAACCTTAAGATGATCTTCAAAATATGTCCAAACTAGGGCTCTACATCCTCTATAAGACATCACAACAAGAAGGCTAGCATACCTTGTTATGAAAACTCCTTATGCCCTTCCTGTCCACGGTTTTATGCCTCCTTCCTCAAGTATTCGACCCTCTATCTAGGGATTTTGTAACAGCTTTCACAACACCACAATCTTGTTCCAAAACTCCCTTTAATGATTGTGGTTTCTTCTCTCCAAACAGGTCTCCTAACTCATTGTCCCTTACAAGCCTTACTTCCCTCCTATTTATCTTTCTGTTCCTCCAAAAATATGCTACAGGGATGCGGCCTGCAACTAGGACATCTTAGAAGCTCAGACCTAATCCTTTTTATGAGAAACTCCTCCAAACCTTACGTTTTTCATTCTCTACTCCTCCTTCAAGAAACTTGTAGCCCAAACAAAGATAAAAACAACCCTTTAAACATGCACAAAACATGCCAAATTTCCTTCCTTCAACTTCAATTTCCCCCCTAGGGAACTCGGCCCCCCAAAACAATCTAGAAGAGATGCTAACTTGCTCCTCCTCATTGTTAGGTCCCTATAATACGAGTTTAGCCCCCTTATTTTTATTGTTAGTGTATCCCCCTTATTGTTATTTTTGTACCCATGTAGCCCCCATATTGTTATTAGTATTCCTCATAGTAGTCCACTATTGTTATTGTTGTGCCCTTACATTATTATTGTTATGTAGGCTTCGATTATATTGTGACCCCTTAGACTCCTATATATACCAAGGTGTTACGTGGACAAATCCCTCTTATGGATAAGAGCAATCTCCCTAGACTTCTAAGAACCCTAGTAACAAACACACAGTAACTGCTACCTTTCTCTAAGTTCTGATCATTTTAAAGCAATAGAATGAAAGAGGCCTCCTACCGGTTTAGCGAACTGATTAATGAAGTCCCTTAAAGCTTTCGATCACTGGCTCTTTGATGCTCCAAAGGTCCTCTTGTCGCTCCCAACAGCTTCTCTACAATGTTTTGAAAGAGATTTGCAAAGACAAAGATAAACAAGAGATCAAAGCATACATCATATAATCAAAGAGATAATGAACTAATTAACCAATTATACATGCGAATTGATCAATTATGCTACCAAAACTAATGTAGGTGATCAAGGAATCCTACAAATCAAATCAATAGAGACGTAACTTAGAAAGAACAATTGCTTGTATTCATAAAACTAGAGAAAAGCCTTACAACCATGTAGCCTCTATGTAGCAAGCCCTCTCTGCAATCTCCAACCCTCTCCCTTGCAAGACAAGCCCTCAAATCTAATCTCAATAGTGTAAACCTACTTCCAACAATCTTTTCTCAAACCTCAGACCTGTAATTGCTTTATAAGCAAAGGATGAGAAGTTATGGATCCATTCTCCAAGGGATGAGATCCACTATTAGTGGGATATAGGTTCCACACAAGAAGGGGAGTTACTCCATGATGGGAGGGGATCAACATTGAATAGGCACTCATTCAAAGCTTGTTAGTTGGGATAGATGCTACCAAAAATTCTTTTAGACTTTACTTTTTATTTTTATGTACTTCAAGTCATGTTCACACGTCATAGTGGAAGGCAGTGCGTACTTCTGCACAGATAATAATGGCCTTCCTTGCGTATGTGTAGGAATCAACTAGGTAATTGAGAACATAGCCAAAATCAGGGTTTTATACCATAAGATCTAGAAATTCCACTTTCTTTGGGATAATTTAATTTCAAACTTTGCAGGGGAATGCTCTGGGACACATGTGTGGATAGCGAGAGATCTAAACCAATGGTCATTTTCCTAATGCGAAAAAAATGACATGTAACACAAGGAGATCTTGTCATTTGTATCATCCAAGAATTGTCCATTTATGTTATATAAAGGAGGTTCCCCCCTCTAAGATGTTATTTTGTAAGTCGTTGATCTATCTTTTCTTCTATTTGTAATCTAGTTGCATAACATTTGGTACCGAAACTTTGGATTCTAGGGTTTCCCTACTTCAAACAAGTCATCTTGGAATTTTCGCTATAACTTTTTTTCTACAAGGCTTTAGATGCTGAAATTTTGACCACATGGAACCAAAATATTGGTGAATTTTGTGTGAAAAATTTAGATCTTTGTTCGCTATATTTACATAGATATGGTTCGAATAATTTAGGGTTTCAACATGCTCCAAAATTCAATCTCAAAATGGTGACCTAGTGAAAATCTTCATAACTTTCTTTTTGAGCATTAGATTTGAATTTCGTCAGAAGTAGCTGAAATTCCACAGACTGTAGTTTCTCATGTATCAATTTCAAGGCCGAAGGTAGAAACAATGACATGTGGCATCTCGTACAGGTTATCTCTACTAAACGAGTCCATAATCAAGTCATCATGGGAGATTTCGCATAACTTTACCTTGAAGAACCCAATATTGGTCTGACTTATGGAATTGGAAAAAAGACTCAAAGGGCTACCACAAAACAAAATTTTAGACCTTGGGAGGCCGAAATTACAAAGATAAATAGTTTCAATATCGAGCTCCTAAAAGAAAGAAAAAGGTGTGTATTTTATTTCATTTTAATTTTGCACAAATTTTGTTTGAAAAATCAGTTTTAAGTGATCCAAAGGGCATAGTGAAGCATATATATCATTGTTTGATTCCAAAATGCCTTGAAACAAAAATATGTATACATCTAGTAAGCAACCAAAAATCTCTACTATGATGCATGGAGAAGAGGAAGAAATGCAACATGATATGTCAAAACTATGAGACCAAGTGCAACAAATTTTGCACTCATAATGAGTAACCAAAAATGCACTGAAAGATAAGATTGATGGTTTAGAAGAAAAAATAAAAGACAACATGGAAGGTTTGAAGGATGGTTTAAAAGCAGACATGGGAGTTTTGAAAGTAGATATGCACGCGATGAATGTCAAATTGGAAGGGTTGACAAAGTTGTTACAAGAAAGGCTTCCTAATGGTGACAAGGTAATCCATGAAAATCATGATGAGGACAAAAGGAATATGAGTTATGATTTTAGAGATTCCAACATTGGGCTTATGACTCACCACATTCCAAATATATATATGGGGAAGTTTGATGGCAAGGATCTAGTAATATGGATACTACAGTTGGAGTAATTCTTTGATCTACATGACGTGCCACACACACAAAAGGTATACATTGCATATTTACATTTAGAGAAAAATCAGTTTGTGTGGTATCGATGGCTTCATTCTTGCAAATCAATTGTCACTTAGATAATTTTTGCTAAAGAATTGGTAGCACATATAAGGATACAAAGAGAAATACTTTCTCTAGTCAATTGATAAATCACAAACAAAAGGGTTCAGTGATGGAGCACATTAAGGACTTCCAAATATTGAATATCAAGGTAAACGATATTCCAAAGGAGAATATGATTGACGTCTTCATAGGGATTTAAAAGGATAACATCCAACATGAGGTTTGCCTTTGGGAACCTGATTCATTGGAGAAGGCATTCAAGATGGCAAGAAAAGTTGAAAGCAAAATTATGGAAACACGGAAGTCTACCACTCACAACTATAAAGAAGGATGTGTTGTTGCTCCTAACCTCCCACAACCTACAAGGTTGACACCACAACAACTAGAGGGAAAAATATCAAAAGGGCTTTGTTACAGTTGTGATAGCAAATACACTAAGGGTCATAAGTGTGCCAAGAAGAAATTATTTTACATAGATTGTGAAGAGGAGGAAGAAAAGGAACTAGAAACATCAAAAGAAGAGGACATACACTAGGAACCAACCCTAGATAAAGAAAAATGGATTTGACCATATCTTATAATGCATTGGCAGGAATTACCACTCCTAAAACTCTCAAGATATAAGGATATATCAAGAAAAAAAGGTAATAATGTTGATAGCCAAGGAATTGAATTGCTATAAGAAGAATTTCAGCGTAAATCACATAAAGAAAGACTTTTGCCGACGCGTTTCGAACCAACTAGTGTGGTTCATTGTCAGGACAAGTTGAAGAGACAGATCTAGTTTGGCGCGTTAAATAGTTCAAGCAAAGATTCCAACAGCTACAACCGATTAACGTCTAATTTCTACCCAGGACCCTGATAAATTATTATTATTCTTATTGTTATTTTTATTCCCAAAATTTACTATTTTATTTGTGGAAATAAGATGAACTAGGTAAAAAATAAAATAAAATACTAGTTTATTTA
>APFE030196554.1:0-28203 GCA_000404065.3 Pinus taeda
TTAGAACTTCAGTGATTGAGTTATGTGGAGTTGATTGAGGAGTTGATGGAGTTGTGTTCAGTTTGACTTAGTTGAACTAGTTGTATTTAGTCTAACTGATCAATAGACTAAGTGTTGAGTGGTGTGAATTAGTTATTAATTATTTACTAATTATTAACTCATAAATCAACTGAGGGATACATTAGTTAACTCAGTGCATGGACAGTTCAGTGGAGACAATTGTTAGAGGTAAGTGAAAGGGCAAGACAGCTGTCAGTTGTGACTATAGTTGTGCATGAGATTTGCACATGCATGGATTGAGTATTGCCAATGAGGATTGCGTGGTATAACCAAAAGGGAATACGAATTTGGATCACACATTTGGTGTCATTCTCATCCATTCTCATGCAGGATTGCGCAGTGGAGGCAGGCAAGCAACATAGGAGATTTGAGCCAGTGATTGATTTAGATATGAGCTAGTTTGTGTGTAACAGGTGGAGATAGTATTGAGTACTTGTGACGAGTATTGTACTATGTATTGTTACATGTTCTCAATCAATATAATATACAGATAGTTGGAGGCTTTCAGCTTTATTCTTTCCCCGGGTACATACTGTGTTGATATGTGTGATTGATGCTTCACTGTGCGCATGTGATTGTTTCTTAATACTGCTAAATTGATGATCAACGTAGAGGAGGTTATGTATTATGCATGTATTCCAAAATTAGTGTATAATTGGGGTAATATCTGTGAATAAGTGTCATATTATTCAAAATTTCTGCACATGATGGCCGAAATGTATTAAGTGTATAGAAAGAATCATGCAAGGACTTGAGAGGAGTTCACCAGATTTCAGCCTGCCAAGCCAGTGGAAGAGATCAGAAAAAAATTTGTTGTTTGAGGCAGGCATACCCATGCTCAGAGATAATAAGGCATGTCCACATATCAAATACAAAAGCGGACCTAATATGTATAGAAGTATAAAAGAACTAAAAATACATAGTGGAGCATCTGATCATATCCATAGAAGTACATGTCATAATATCACGTATAAAAAACTAATCAATGATGTTGAAGTAGAACGCTGATCACTGAAGTCATAAAGTTGATCCAAAAAGTAGCAAGTCAAATAGTGGAACAAATGGTACTACATGCAACTTGGGTTCCAACATATAGGATGTCGTTGTAATGAACTGCAACATATAAGGTAGATGGTATCACTAACAAAAATGCGAGCGTGGAGCACGAAATGTATGTTAGAGTCATAGGGTTGTCCACCCTAGTTTTGAATATTGTATAAATAGAGCAAGGCTCTAAGTTGTAAAGAGACATCTAATGGAATCTAATAGATAGAGAAGTAGAGGGAAAGAACAAGAGTCTAGGTGTGTTTTGGGTCGCAGAGTAGGAGAAGGCTCTGCAACTAAGTGCACAGAGGCCTAGTAGAGCCCGCAGCTAAGTGCGTGGACCCTTGCAGCTAAGTGCGCAGAGTAGAGTCGAGTCTGTAACCAGGGAAGAGATCAATAAAGAGAAGTTTGACCTTAATTTTGTGTATTTGTTCTTGAGTTAATACATGTTTTATATCATTTGCGAATATATTGTTTCTTTAATGCGCGCACTTGTATGAATGGTGAATAGTGTTCAGTATAACTAAAAGCATACAAATAAGCTAAGTTAATCAACTAATATTGGATAACTAGTAAGGATTTGCGTAGTAACATCGTTCGGCCCCCGATTAGAGCTACGCGAAGGCAACCTCTCAAGTTGCGAGGTACAGGAAATTGTGCGTAGCGGCATGCGCGCCGGGCCAAACCGCGAACTAATTGAACTCATCAGACATCTCTAGGGTGCAAAAACCTAGTTCTAGCACCCTCCCATACTACTTCGGGTGAGACCTCAGTCCGCACTCCACGAACTGTTGTCAAAAGGGCCATTAGTACTGGGATTTGTTTGGCTAAATCACCTCTGAACTTGGGTCAGGCCCCAACAAGCCAACAAACCATCTCCAGCATCAAGGACAAAGGGGTACACGTAGCAATCCAAATCCTAGCCGGCAAAGTCATGAGGAAGTGCTGCGCTGACGAGGTATCGACACCGGTGATCGCACTGGCTGAGTAGTGCATGGAGGGGGTCCAGTTCAACTGGTTTGAGTTCCTCTGCGAGGAATTTTTGAAAAACTATCACGAAGCTCAGGAGCAAGGTAAAACCTTCCACTATTCGTGGTTATTGTTATCCATATTGCCCGTAGTAGGAGAACTGCTAGAGGATAGTCAATTCCCTAACATTGACAGAGAATTACCAGAGGCCACGAAGTACACTTCGCTCTGGGCCACAAAGGATGTGAAACAGATACGCGACACCAAAATCTTCTAGGTGCTCATGGACATGAACATCCTGATGTGGATCAACCAGAAGTTGTGCCTGCTGCCCACAATGTACAATAGTTTGTAGATTTTTGCAGACTTTAAAGTTGATATGCAAAACATTTTTATGAGGGTGGGAAAGAATCCGGCGAAGCAGTGGATGAAGCTACCATTTATAGCCACTGACGACGCAATTTTTACTGTCTTGGAGACATGGCCTCCGGAATGGCGCCCCCTATATCTAGCAAACCTTGAGAAGGCAGTAGCGCAGAAGAAGAAGGACGATGCCAAGATGCGCATCACTCAATTGGTAGAAAAAAGGTGGAAGGAAACAATAGTAGCTGAGGTAAGGGCAGCGTGCGAGGTGACACAGAAAGCCACCGAGCAGAAGAAGGCCACAAAAGTAGCAACAGTAGCACCAGCGGCAAAGGAAACAACCATGAAGGCAGACGAGGGCCAAACAACATCCTCGCACGAGCAGGAGAAACATAAATAGCAGAAGGGAGCATACACCCAGGGACCGCGTCCACACAGTTGAAGTGCCTAGACATCGCAGAGTGAGTAGGGCCAAGGAAGAAGGTCAAGGCCTTGAAGTTGGCCATTGACTCGATCACCTTAACCGAAGGAGATCTCCATGACATTAGCGAGATGGTCCGTGATGTCATAAATGAAGTGCTTCATGATTTTATGCAGGGGCACCAGATTATGTTGGGGGCCCTCAGGGTGAAGTTGCAAGAGTCACAGGGGCATCCCCCTCAGGAGGGTACCCTTTCAACCCACCTCGCAGCAGGATCCTCGGTAGTAGAGCAGATGCTGCGCGCACGGATGGAAAACATGATAGTGTTGTCGGAAGGGGCCCTAGTCGCAATGAATGTGACCGATAGATTTTCAGTTAACATGTTAAAAGGCCTTTTCCTTAATTTGGCTACCCTTTCGCGAGAGCTGTTGTATCTACTACAGGATGGGATAGTGGTAGAGATGCGTGTTAGGGAGAGCCACATGATTCAAGTCCTTAGCGAACAGAAGATAAACATGGAACAACTCGCCTTGTAGCGCGACAAATTGGTGTCGCAAAATCAACATTTGAAGCAGGTGGTAGAAGATGCTTGCCGGCGCGTCCCGGAGCTGGCCATCCCAGCAGATTTACCGGTAGAGGTGCGGATCCATAGATTGGCAACCGGAGTTTGCGAGGCCAGGGAAGAAACAACAAAGGTTCCACTGGAGCTGAATCTTTAGATTGTCGAGTTGCAGTTGAAGGCGTAGCCTTCCACTCCCTTGGAAGTCAAAGAACAGCACGCTAGCACTATCACATCAAGATTGGAAGAAATTGGGGGTGCAGTGCGAGATTGTACTGGCATGTTGGAACAAGCACTTGAGGTCCTCACAACTTTACAGGACAACCCCAACATCCAGCACCTGGAGACAGAGTTGGGAGAACTCCAGCAACAATACGATAGTGTCTGAGGAATTGTGCAGACAGTAGTCCTCACTCAGCAGCTTGCGAGGATGTAGGAAGCTAAGGCATTGAAGGAGCATGTGGATGCGGCGCGACATAAGGAGGCAGTTCTAAAAGCGCGCGTTCAACCATGGATTGACGAGGCCTTCACGATCACGTCGAATATTAAAGGAAAGCTCACGCACATACAGGGGATGCATGCGCAGATGCAGAGAAGCACGCCGGACACAGAGGTCTCAGAAGAACGGATGCAACAGGTTTAGCAAGAAGCAGCTCAGTGCATTGCGGACATTAGTACGTTCGAGAACAGTTCGAGGGACTCCACACCAAGATCGCCGCACCAACAGAGTGACTCGAGGGCGAGTCACAATGTTTGTGTTGGGGGCCTGTTGGGCATGGAATCCCCCCAAGGCATGTTTTGGGGCTCAAAGCCCAAGTTTTGACTTGATATTGTTGTAAGGACTCTGTGAATTGTGGGCACGGAGCACGAAATGTATGTTAGAGTCATAGGGTTGTCTACCCTAGTTTTGAATGTAATGTTGGCCTACCCATGGTCCGCAGACCATGGGATTGTATAAATAGAGCGAGGCTCTAAGTTGTAAAGAGACATCTAATGGAATCTAATTGATAGCAAAGTAGAGGGAAAGAACAAGAGTCTAGGTGTGTTTTGGGTCATAGAGTAGGAGAAGGCTCTGCAGTTGAGTGTGTAGAGGCCTAGTAGAGTCTGCAGCTGAGTGCACGGACCCCTCCAGCTGAGTGCGTGGACCCCTACAGTTGAGTGCATAGGGTGTAGTCGAGTCTGTAACCAAGGAAGGGATCAATAAAGAGAAGTTTTACCTTAATTATGTGTATTTGTTCTTGAGTTAATACATGTTTGATATCATTTGCGAATATATTGTTTCTTTATTGCATGCACTTGTATGAATGGTGAATAGTGTTAAGTATAACTGAAAGCATACAAATAAGCTAAGTCAATCAACTAATATTGGATTACTAGTAAGGATTTGGGCATTAACAGCGTTCGGCCCCCGAGTAGGGATGCGCAAAGGCAACATCTCAGGCTGCGAGGTACATGAAAGTGCGCGTAGCAACGTGCGCACTGGGTTGAACTGCGGACTACTTGAACTCATCAGACATCTTCAGTGTGCAAAAACCTGGTTCTAGCATCCTACCATACTAGGAAAATGCATACCTTATATGTATAATATGGTACATGGAACCACACAACCTTGCAGATTATGCATAATAGTTCTTCAGCACAAGCCCCTTGCGAGGCTCAAGCCAAGGAATCCTTTGGTAGTTAGAACTCATGGCTTCAAAAATTTCCTCCTGTGAAGGCAACTCAACTTCCAAGAAATGATGAGAACTAGAAGGATTAAAAGAGGGAATTAAGGGGTCCCATGTCCCCATAGAAGAAATCACTGGGTCAACTACTGGGACCAAGTCCCAAGAAGTAAAATAATAGTTCAATGGATCCTTATCAGAAGCAATCGAACATTGAGGATACAATGCCACATAGTTTACCCGTGACCGGGTAGAGTCTACATGAACACTTGGAACATACCAAGGGGTGTTATGTAGTAAATTCAAATTAGGAGGGTGATTATTAGATGCAAGTTTATCAATAGTGACAATATTTCTCTTATGAGGAAAATACATCACTCAAAAGAGTGAAGACACCACAACATTCATAGCATAGAAAAAATCACGCCCAAGTAGCATATTAAAGCCTAAAGGGTGATCAACCACCATCATATCGATTAAGATAGTCTTCCCACCTTAAGTAATAAGAAATTGAGGAAGAACACCCTTAGATTCACCAGGTCTTCTATCATAGGCGAAAAATTGATTATCAGTTGCCAACAACTTTGGATAACCCAAATCTTTCCAAGTCAAGGAGGATATAATAATTGCAGAGGACCCTTCATCCACCATACATCGATAAACATTTATGGAATTAACTCTAACCCTTATTTGGAAAGGTGCAGCAGAAGGAATATGAGGCTTGACAAGATTATCCCAATCAAAGGACACACTCTTAGAACTTGGAGGGGGTAACTCGAAGAGACCAGAATACCCCCTAGACCAGAAGACTCTATACTAGAAATCAAGAAGACTCTGTTGTTAGGCACTTCACCCCCCCAAAAGAGGAGTGGAATCAGCGAGAGATTGCACTAGCTCGACCACTTCATCAACCAATGGTTGATGAGACTGTTGAGAAACCATAACAGATTTCGAATTAGAAGAACTTTCAGACTCGGACCATATCCTTTGTACCACTGGAATACCATGGCACAAATGAGTAATATGGTCTTCCTTACATATCTTACAAGGGAACTTAGGTTTAAATATTCTTACAAACATGACTAGCAGTGGTTGTTGGAGAGTCCCCAACATGATTCGCAGAGGTTAGTGACTCTTTCCCAAGAGAGATAGGACTTGTGTCCCCAGCCCTAATCATAGAAGTAGGTGAGTCAACATAAATATGACTCATAGAGGTAGGTGACCCATTGCTAGTATGACTTGCAATGACTCGACTTATGCCCCCAGGGTTACTTATAGTGACTGAAAGCTCATCTCGAACATGACTTGCAGGGGTTGGTGACGTATAGCTAGTATGACTTGCAGTGACTAGACTTATGCCTCCAGCATGACTTAAAACAGTTGAAAGCTCATCTCAAACATGACTTGCAGGGGTTGGTGATTATTCATGGATAGAACTATTCTTCTTCTTACAAGAGGGAGGAGAAACGAGAATCCTAGATTTCTCTTTTGAAGAAGATGAAAAATTAACACCCATTTGATGCCCTTGAAATAAAGCATTCATTTGAGAATCTTCAAGAACATTTGGAATATTTGGAATGGACCACAACCAAACTGGTAGTCCAACATTCAATCCAGGAATAGTCAAAGTGGTCATCAAGGGGGTACCAACGTTTCCAAAGAAAGGAAAAGCACAAAAATCCCCTTTTGAAAGGGTACCTTGGTTGGCCTCCATAGGATTATTTGCCATACCCAACTTATTCGTAGATCCTTCCCTTACGAGATTGTACAAATGGCTTTCCAAGGACGAGATATGCACAATCAAAACATTTTCCCTTGAGGAGGAAACTCCACAACTTTCAAAAGAAATATCAAAAGCCTTTCAAGACCAATGAAGTGGTTGGTCAGCCACTTAGAATCTATGGTCCAAAAGTGAAAAGACAAATCCACCTAAATCCAACTAAATGCAAAGAGAAAAGAGAATTCCACTATAAAGTCCCTAAATATGCAACCAATCAAGCAAAATCGAAGTATTTTTGCTCTGAGTGATGAGGACCAGACCCCAAAATACAAGAAAGTGAAGTAAGGGACCTTCCGAAGATAGTTTGGGATAATTACGGCCGAAGCCTGCCAGTGAAGGTAAAAAAAAATAGCTACGCTGACCCCGAGACAAAAACCTTTACCAGTGCAAGTAATCGAGTTTTGCAAGGTTATCCTCCAGAAGTACTAATGAACATGATGCAATGTCTGCCTCAGGTGTTGCGGGATTCCCCTCCACAATGACCTATGTGGTCCCTAGGAATAGCAACTATGGACACCAGTTTGTATCAAAAGCCAGGCGGAACAGTCGTGGGGTGGGATCCAACAAGTAGGAGAGGGGGTATCTCTCTTTCCTTGTCTTCACTCTCCGTCGTGTTTGACTCCTAGTAACAGAGCTTTCCCGATCTTTCTAACGACACTAGAGTTCACTCATTATTCAACATCTATGTTTAACAATTTGAGTAGCCTTGGAGAGTTAACTCTCCACTCACCTATTCCAAGGCCCTAAAGAGCTAGAATTGTTGATTGAATTAATGACAAATAAAAAAAATTCTATTTCTTTTTAATTAAGAACTTTATTTTAAAAGGTTGTTCTTTAGGTCACGAGTAAAATGAGAGTGCAACTTGTGGTTGTTTGACGCAAAAGAAATCAATAGAAACTTATATATATGCAAACGCAACTATTTTTCTTTGATGAAAAGATATTTCTATAAGGTACTACAAATAAACTTGTATAAGAAAAAAAAATTCTTTTTTCAGAAAACACGCTCCACACGCTCAAAAGTTAACAAAAGACTAAAATTCCTACAGTGAAGACTATCTTAATGCAAACTATAATATGGATGCTCATACAATAAGAAAATTTCTACCTTCACAAGATCAATAGGAAAACTTGACTACAAGGAGGGCACAAATTCAATTAAAATCTTCCCTTGAAACCAAGAAAAACTAAACGAAAAAAGTTCACAATTGCTCAAAAATAATTAAGAAACCAAAAAAAAAACTAGAAAGAAAAAGAAAGGCAAGAACTATGTTTTTGTCTTTTTATTTTTTAAAGAATCCAAAGAAGTTTTTGAGAACACAAAGACTACTAAAATTCCAAGACCAAAAACAACCATAAAGAGTCCCAAAATTTGCAAGTTATGCACATCATTGATATAATGAAACTTGAAATGACAAAGGACTACAGACTTGCATAGATTGACTTGAAAAGCAGTATAAAGGACTTTAGCAAACCAAAAGAATGTCAAGAAAGACTTTTAAGATTGCCAAAGAGGCACTCAAAAACCATCAAAAACAAAATAGGTCAACCAAAAAAGGAAAGCAAAGCAAAGTTATCCGAAAGTTGGGTTATAAACAAAACTGCAACTAGTTTCTTGTTCTGCAAAGTTAAAACAACCAATAAATTTTACAAGAAGCTTTGAACCCAAAGCCCAAACTAAAACTTTACTCAAAAAGCAAACCCTAGGTTGACTAGGCTTTTCAACGAGTCGAAGATTAGAAACTGAAAAATTGCATGAAAGCAAAGATTTATTGACAGTGAATGACCAGAAAACAACAAAAACCAAGTGACAACTATCTTAATTGGGCCCAAAATTTTGAAAAATTTATTCAAAATAAGATATACGCGATTGTGCAAAGGAAAATCAACTTGTATACGTGACTGAAACAAAGGAAACTCACGTATTCACGATTTTCTTTAAAGAAACTAGTGTGTATATGCTACTGTATCCTCTGGAAAACACGTATATAAAGCTCAATAAAGAAAAACAAAAACTTCAGGCATGATCCAAAAGATCAGACTTGATGCCCATGAAGAAAATAGGTCACAAACACTACAAAAGCAAGAAATCAAGCAGGCCCTGCTCAAGAAGAAACAACCCAATCAAGGAAAAACAAGAATGCTTTCCCCTGCAGAGTCACCAATTTTGATATGGGTGGAATCACCCTAGGGTCTTGGGTTGAGAACCCCAACAGAGCGGAGGGCATACAACATAAAGAGACATACAAACATGCAGTCCTAATACTTAAATAGTTAAATTTGGTATATAAGGTCTTACTCATAGGTCCTACGTTTGAGGTTGTTCCCGTAGGGTCCAAACCCTCTACTGCTTCCTTATGCTTTAGGACCTGCAATTCATTCCAGGAAAATCATATACACAAAAAATAACTAAACGCATGTTCATGATATCAAGGTTAGGTCATATATGCATATAATTGAATAAGCATTAACATAAGATTTTATAAGAAAATCATGACATAAATTAATGCATAAAGACCATAATCATCGGTAACAAGACAATGCCTCTTTATTAATGTAAGCTAAAGAAAATAAAAAAGAACTACAACCTGAGTTGTCTGCCAGCTCCAAGTGAAACCTTCCTCTGGATTTGTCCTGTCCAGGCCTCAACAATCCTCCTTCATAGGTATACAGAAGGATGTCATGAAGGGATGGTGGACATCTCAAGAAGGAAACAAGGGTTTCTTATGACTTGGTTGTGCAAAAGGCACACTGGTTTCTAATGACTTGGTTGTGCAAAATTCACAGGGATATCTTCAGACTTGATGAGGGATGTAATCAAATATAATATCAATATCTAATATTTTATCCTCCCTTAGGCCTTCCCATGGAGGTTTATTTATTCTTCTCCAAATTAATTTTTTTTTTTTTTTTTTTTTCAGTCGGGAAACAGTTGGGCTACGGGCTATAGTAGGTGAGTGTAAGGTAAAACTCGTAAACTCCGCCGGAATTAAGGGAGATTATATATATTTTTAATGTTTTAACACAAATACATGGGTTAGGTATAGATTGACCCGCGTGTACACGTACTTTACATAGGGAAAAATCACGTATGGGATTTAGAACAATGTTTTTTAGAAAAAGGGCCAAGTCTGGTAGGGAAGGGTTGCCCTAGGCCATATCACAGAGCATCAAATCTACCAAGGGTGGTAAATGGTGCTATAAGAAAGAGGACATCAAGAGGAGAACTTGGTATTGTGAGAAGTGGTAGACTTGTTACATTTTGAGAAGGCTTGTTGCATCTCATGAGTGGACAAAGAGTGTTCACTAAAGAAATAAGGAATGTCTACTGATGGTAATTTGAATGATTTTGAGAGGGGAATTCATAATCAAATAAAGGAAATTCCAAAGAAGATTTCATAAGGAGAATGAGTGAAGAGGAATTTGAGAGAGAAATGATTGAGTTGAAAGTTGAATTCAATCATTTGAAGTAACTTCTACAGGAACGTCAATAGGACTAGGGGTATGGTTGGACAATGGAAAGGAAGGTGAAATGGCATCCATACAGAGGAAGCATAGATGAAATATGTATGACATGTTGAAGGAAGAACTCAAAGTAGCTGAGTATGAGCTGATTGTTTTTTAACAAAGTTTATTCCTTGATGAGAAACAAGCAAGGAATGCTAAGGAGGAATTCATATATAGTCTGATGGACTGTGAAATTAGTTTAGATCAGCATGAAGAAGAAGAAACTAAGGCATTAAAATAAAATCCTTATGTATTTGAATCAAACATTTTACGTATGTATGAAGGATTGGTAAGTGATGATAAAAAATTAATTGATGTGTTTATGCAGATTGCTGAAGAAATATAACTTTTAAAACATATGGTTGAGATAGAGAAATTTTGTGTGTGCGTTTGTTCACTATGAAAATGGTGAATTTGATAGGAAAGATGTTATGATTAAGGAAATTTATGTTATAAAGGAGGATGAAACAACACCATCTCAAGGAGATTATGAAAATATGGGGGATGAGGAATTACTAAATGAAAACATGCTCGAAGAGATTTCAATATTAATTGAAAATCTCATGCCAAAAAAAGAAAGCATAGACAACAATATGGAGTTTTTGGAGGAGTGGAAGATAGAAAAACACCGTGAAGGATTTTGCATAGAGGGCATAGGTAGAATTCAAGAATATTTTGGTAAATTTTTGTGAAGAATTAAACTTCTTGGAAGAGAGAATAGAGAGCCAAAGACTATATATTCATCTTGTGAAGACAAAGTTGGAGGAATTGGCATTAAAAAATAATGAGGAGAGAAATACAAAGTGACCAGTGGATTGGCAAGAGATTTATAACTATTATGTCAGAAGATGAGGACAAAGACAACAACAAAGATCAACCAAGGATATAGGTTGATGAAATAATTGAAGAAATGTGGATGTTGATGAGACAAACATCCAGGAGGAGATATAGCAGATAGAGGAGGAAAAACCAACAAAGAATTGCAGTTGAATGAAGCAGTGTGTATTAGCAGAGCAAGTGGACAAAAAAAACACAAAACATGGAAACCTATAGAATTGAAGACAATAGTACAAGAACAACATGCCAAAAAAAAGGATCAATTACAAACTAAAGTTTTTGATCCAGGAAGACTTCATCAACATACACATGGTTAAGAAACCATGATGTTTTGTTGTCTTAGGAGTCTGATGCAAGAGCATCCCACTATCGAGTCAAAATGTATTTTGAATAGACCTATGGGTTTTCATACACCAAGGAATTTGGTTCTCTAATTGATTATAATTATTTGATTATTTGTATTTTCCTATGTTTGTAAGGAAAATTAGAGAAATTGGAATATTTAGTTAGATCTACTCTTAAAAGAGAGATATCGAGAATATTTGAAGTCATTTGGATAGATTGTAGGTAGTTAAATTTATAGAAATATTTGTCGATCTAGAGAATCCTAGAATAGGGGATTGTTGAGTAAATAGTGGATCTATATAAGTTTTGTTGAGTAATTAGAGGATTTGAACCTGAATCCATTTCAGAGTCCTATTTGTATAAAAATATGTTATTAGACTCAAATGATACGATGGAGAATAGAGGTGTGTAGTGTGGGTAAGAGGAGAGTTTTGAGAGGATTTGAGGGTTGAATAAGGCCTTGAGGCCAGGAAGGGATTTTATTGTAAATCAGGCCAGAAGGGTCATTGTAAAATATTTATGCATTAACAGAGGAATTTATTGGTTTTGAGTGTTTTGTAATGTGTACTATTAAACCTTGTTTATGATGTTGACTCAAATGTGATACAGGTGTGTTTTAGGCTTGGGTCAAACTCATGAATGATTAGTGAAGTGGAAGAATAAATTTCAGGGACACAGAGAAGACTGGATTAGTCTTGTATTAGAGTCACAACATAAGCAGAAGAACTGAACAATCGTGAGGAATAGTGAGAAATTGTCGTTGCATGGAGCATTGCATCTATGAAAAGTGGGTTGGAAGAATAATCTCAAGAGAGATAGGCGTTGGTCGTTGATCACTGAAGGATCAATAACCCATCAACCAAATGACACAAGAGTCTTTTTAGAGTACTGAACATTGAGTACAAGTATAAGGGAAGCTTGAAGATGACAGATTGAGATTAGAATAGAAGGGAAAGTAGAGAGTATAAAGGGTGAAACCAAGTCGAGTTTTAACCAAAGGAGTTGAAAGCCACAAAACGAAGGCATAGGAGGAGTCAAGCACAAAGGAGTGACATAATAATTATTTTTTTTAGAGTCCCAATATAAATACTTCACTTGACAACTCCACAAGATAAAACTTGAGAAGGATCTATCATTTAAAAACGTTGGGTCAGAAGCCTGAAGGCCTGGGTGGAATTTGAATTTGTGAGTGGGCATACACAAAGGCGATGCTGAGGTCTGGGATCCAATAGTTGGAAGAGAGTTGGAAAAAAGTGTATGGGAAATTATCTATTTTCCAAATCCATTAGATCCATGAGTCATTTGAATTGTGAGTAGGAATTCAGAAGAGTCGAGGCTCAGGTGGAATGCGTCACGAGACGGATGACAGTTAACAACAATTTTTTCCATTACTCGAAACAAATATAGCCCATGCATTTTTCTATTAGAATTTGTTTATAATCCAAGACCAGGGCATAAGTGGGGCTAACAGGTGGAGTATATGTCGCGTGGTGGAAGACATGGAACAGTGGGCCATACTTGGAAGGTTGAAGCCTGAAACTTCTATTAATTTCCAAAAGGAAAAGGGAATGAGCAAGAATAAATGGGTTCACAAGGCAAGGCCAAGGCGAAGGACAATAAGTATTAAAGGTGTGTTGAGTAAGTGGACCAACTCAAAATAACTCTAGCATGGGTCTTAATTAAATTTTCGAGCGGGCATCGAAAAGGTGAAGCTTCGACTTATGTGTTAGGTCGATCATCCCAGAGGTTAAAAGTTGGGTGTTGTTCTTATTGTGAATGGGTTCGGCCACAATGGTTTTGTTATGGTTTGGGCTATGCATTTATATGCATATCTTGGCTCTTGTGGTTATGTTTAAAAACGATACTTAAATCTGGTGGTTTGGTATCCCCCTTACAGATCCTTCAAGTAATTTATACAATCCTTTAAAAGGGATTTATCTCCCTAAATTTGGGTTTGAAGGAAGTGTGGTTTGGAACAGATCTGGCATTGTGGCTTCAATCAAACCAGATATTTGGTAGGCCTATAATTTGGCCTTGCATCAAGTTGACTTACATGCGAAAGATTAAGTGATGCGAAGCTCCATAATTTCATGCAACAATGGCTAGAAATTGAATTTATGCATGGTATATATGGAGGATTTGTTGGTCAAATATGGAGATGATTCTAGGAATAAAATTTACATGATGAATGCTAGCCAATTAAGCTAAGAAAACTTATTGTTGTGATGTCAAGCTATAAGTCTACGGACTTATGAAGAACAATGTTGGTAAAGAAGAAAGATCAACGTAGTAGGTAGTATACGATGGAATTTCTTGGTGATTATTAACAGAAAGTATGTGAATATTTGGCCCACTCTGAATACGAAAAATACGTAAACACAAAATTATCACTGGAATATATTTCCCATGCTTACCTAGGCTAACCATGGTCATAGCTAAATAGACCTCATTTCATGATGCTATGATGCATGACACATATTGTTTTTTAAATTTTCTCATTTAAGTAGATGATGTGTTTATGGAGTTACATGCCAACAAAAAAAGGGCTAAAAGAGGCATGCAAGCAAAAGAAGGCACAATGGATTGGTTTCCCAATGTGGGGGCACAATATGCAACAATTGTGGGGCTAAGGGACGATCAAATTTTGTGTAATAGAGGCTGCATGGAGTGTGGAATTTCAAGTAGAGAAGAGTCAAAGTTGGTTTGCTTGTAGTCATAACAAGATAGAAACAAGTGTGGTGAAAACATAAGTAACCTATGAGGTGTTTTGAGTCCTCGTGTGGGAAGTTCACGATTGTAGAATGGAGCAATGAAATGAGACAATTGTACAAAAATTTTCAAAGAAGTAAGAAAATTTTAGGTCAAGGTATGGACGAAGCAAGATAAAGAATATGAGAGAGTAGTTGTATGGAGTAAAGAACGAAGATGGAGTAAATGGTGCTAATTTTTAGTGAAGCAGCGAGTGTGTGAAGTGTGAACACCTTAAGGGTTTTGGTCGAAGTTGTGAAATACTGTTATGGGAAGGTGTATTCGCTTAGGAAGTTGTAAGAACTATGTCCTAACAGACATGTTGCATGGTAAAACACATAGTTGTAAAACCTTAAGAGATTTCTTAGGCATACATGCAGTGCAAGTGGTGCATGTAGTCATCAAGTTGTGGAATGAACCACTTGTAGAGGTACCAAGTTGGTAAATGTACTTGTATCCTGGCTTGAGGGGGGATGTGAAAACTCAGATGAGATGGTTGATGAATGGGAACAATCAATCTCCCAGAGTCAAGTTTCAGGGGGGATTGTTATAGTGGATCTGGAAAACTTGACTCGATCAAGTTACCCATGGCTTTTGGCTTCATATTTATGAGCACCCATGGTTTTTCCTATGGTATTCATCTCCATATGTAGTCTGTTTAAAGGATGATCAAACCCATGTTAAATGGTCTTAGTGGCCACTAGAAACAAAACAATGGTGTCTTTAGACACTACCATCTTTCTCTATGCTCTTTCATCCTAACAAAAATGAACAACATTAAACCATCCATGGAAAAACATCAAAATAGAACCTTTATTATATGATGATTCAAACATTATATATTTAAAAAATAGCTCTCCTGAGACTCTCAACAGAAACCTAGAACTTGGAAACTAATTATTTGTGAAACTAATAAGGCAATATAGATAGTCAATAAGAGGAAAATTTCAGCTACAACAATAATAAATCTAACACTAACCATGCTAAGCTCGGTAACAACACAAGAAATTCTACCAATAATAAATAGTACACGATTACATCTAATAGAAAATTGAGTACCGATAGAAGAAAATGTGCAACACTAGAACAACACCTAAATAATTGAAAATGGCACATTTGACCAAATACTTTATTAAGGATGTATGGATACCTACTCAACTCAAATCAAATTTCTCTATGAATGTTTCCCTCGTTAAGAACAGTATCTCAGAGACTATCTACAATAATACATTCCTTAAGAAGGATCCCCACTATGAGATGTAACAACTTTTTGTATGCTTATGTTCCCACCTTATTTTCTTTTGCTTTTGTGTGTTGCATAACTATACTTGACATATAACTCTATTTGACTAATAGAAAAGTATAATTAACTGTAATAAATTTTATCTTAACATAAAATTAGTAACTAAAAGAAATTATAAATAACTATTAAAAATTCTAATAACCCACACAAACTTCAAAATGCCAAAAATGAACACTTAAGAAGGTTATATTTGGAAATCCCAACAGTTACACCTTCTCAAACTTCCTTGCTCCATAACAATAGTAGCACTTGATGTTGTTGTGTTTTAGGGCCCACCCATGTAACATACCCCAATGGTAAAATATTCCATTGAATGAGTTATTTTGGTAGTACCTTAGTATTCGAATTTGGATTGTATTATAATGTCCATTTCGATTGTATCTCATTTTCCTTAAATTTCGCTTGATTATTTCCTTCCACATCTGCCCACTCCTCCTATTTGTATTCCTTTGCACCTCTCGGTGAAATTGCTAGTAGCATGATGTTATTATGTAATATATTATATAGCTATCAACAAATGTTCCATTAAAAATAAAAATCAAATTATGATTTTTCATGGGTGGCATTTATTTTTAATAAAAAAAAATTATTTGAATTAATGATTTTCCCATACTTCTCGTAATTTATTGTTTAATATTCATTATAACCTTTTGCATAAGGATACATAAATTTTAATAAAAAGTGTGTTCATTAACATGTTGTTAGAGGTAAATCTCTTAGACAATGAGAAAATGGAGGTGTGAAAGAGAGTAGAGTACACATTATGTTTAGCTTTAGCCAGAATCACGAGTGGCTCAAGTAAGGATGACATCAAGATGTCAAGTCTTAGTTAAGGAATTGGGGTATAGAGAAGTAAGGATGACATCAAGATGTCAAGTCTTAGTTAAGGAATTGGGGAATAGAGGAAAATGTCATCTTGTTGGATATATAAAATATTAAAAGTATTATTACATCTAAATTGAAATAGATTTTGTGGTGCAATATAGATTTAGAAAATGAAAGGAAGCTAACATACTACAAAGAAGTGGTCATCCTTAATTTAGAAAATAAAAAATATCTTTTAATTCTAAATAACACAAAGAAGAAAATCAACATTGCTAAAACAAGAACCAACTTCTACGAGTTTCATAGTGAAATTTGACATTGGACAACTCTCTAAACATTGTGGGATGAAAGAATATCTCATATTTGCGACTCTCAAAGGGTTGAAAGTGAAATTAACTTTCCCTGAAGTACCTCACATATTTCCAAATTAAAGTTCAATTTCAAAATATTTGTTACAACTTTCTTAACCTCTCAAATATTATAACTTATAACTCTTATAACTCTTCTTTTAATATTTATTTTAATACAAAATAAGATTAATCCGAAAGAATTGATCAAAATCAATATGGATCACAAAAGTATAAAATCAAGACTAAATAATCTCATACCATTTTTTAATGCCATAATTAATTATAATTTCAATGGATGTAATCATTATCATAATCATTAATACCAAAGATTTTATTAATAAACTATAGCTAGATTAGAAAGTAAAAAAATGAATGACTTACCTGCACATTATAATTATTTGAGATAAACAACAATAGTTAATAAATTTAAAAAAGGTTTAAAAATATAAAATTAAAACCATTAATATGAAACTGAAAATATTATTATATATGATAGGATATAATTTTGTTAATAAATATTAAAATTAGTAACAATAAAAAATTGACAATAAAAATGTTGTTGAATTTACTTTCCTGTGTGCAGATTTATAGGTTCTTTTTAGGTTCATTTTCAAGTTGTCCGTATATCTCGCTCGATACGGGAATTTCTGTTTACCTGTTAATGCCTTCTTCCATGTTATTGCAAAATTTTCGGGTCTTTATGAATTATTGCTCTGGCAAAGACTGCAATAAAACATAGTAGTGAATTGACATGCATTCACGGGATCATTCCTAAAACTATAGAAAAACTCAAATCTGTTTACTCTATAGATATATCAAAAAATTCATTTAGTGGAGTTTTGGATATTATAAATTTTCCAAATTCTTTATAGTATTTTTCAGTTCACTCTAATAATTTTTCTGGAACTTTGCCAATATCTTTAGCCATGTGTGAATTGTTGGATTTAAGGAAAAACCAATTAGAAGGTGAGCTATCTCATCATATTCGAAAATTTCAAAACATAAGAGTGCTAAGTATTAGTTATAATAATTTCCATGGTAGCCTTCCCCAATCTATTACAAATCTTACCAAGTTACAAGTGTTGGGTTTATCCAACAATAAATTCAGTGGAAGAATACCTTTTCATCTTGAGAGACTCCAAGCATTTACAATCAATGTCACATCTTCAAGGATTGAAGATAAGATTGAATTACCATTTTCCATTATCATTAAAAGAAGTGAAGATACTGTCACATATGTGCTTGCTACAAATACAATAATTGACTTGTCAAGCAATAATTTTACAGGAGGAATCCCTGCAAGCATAGGGAGCCTAAGTAGCTTGAGATTGTTGAATTTATCAGGGAACCAATTGGAAGGACAAATCACTACATCACTTAGTAAGATATCTACTTTGGAGCAATTGGACTTGTCCAAAAACAGGTTGGAAGGAGATAATCCTCAAGAGCTCTCTAAATTGTCAATGTTGGTAGTTTTTGATGTTTCATTTAATAGCTTATGTGGCCCAATCCCAATAGGGACACAATTTTCTACATTCAATGTAGAATCATTTCAAAAGAATAAGTGCTTACAAGGGTGTCATTTAAATCCATGCAATGTAAAGAAAGCACCAATAGGAGAAGGAAATAAGGGTAACAGTAATCATATCAAAGTGGGATGGATAATTTATTTGGACCAAAAAATGTCATTATTAGCATTAGCTATGGGAGTTGGGATTGGACTTGGAGGAGTGGTCGCTATGTTTATATTATGGGAAAGAGCTAGGCATTGGGTGTTGGGTTTACCCCCCAATAGATCACAAACTTTCTATGGAGAACATTGATTCCCTAGATAAAAGGAATGTAAAGATGTTTTGGTTTGTATTTGAATGTTTCAGAATAAAGATGATTTGTTTTCTATGGAGAATATCGGTTCCCTACATAAAAAGAATCAATATATGATAAATAAAATAACCTATAACATAGGTAGAATATTACGAGAAATGCTATATTTTTTTGTATGAATTGTTTAGAAAATTAATAACTACACATGACCAAACCAAATTCTCTTAAATATCACAATAATCTCCAATTTTCATACAAAAACAACCATCATAAATTATCTATTTAATATTAATTTAACCAAAAAAACAAACCACAAAACATAATTTCCTTAATATTTCCTATATATATATGATAATCACTTTTCATTAATTTTCAAATAAATAAAAAAAAAATAATAAAATAAAAACTAATAAATTAAAATTTATAATAATATTTCATTATTATATAAATAAAAACTATAATATCATTTTCATATAATATTTTAACATTGTTTTATTAATTAACATTTGCTTGGTCATTACCATCATTGAACTTACTCTCTCTTTTGCTGCAATTATTGTTATTAATTTTTAAAATAAATTAATTTAAAACATAATTGTTCCCAAAAATATTACTACAATATTAACGAACAATATGCTTTACATGTCATCGAAGTACTTCACATGTTATCTTTGTTAAATTTTCTTTATGCAATTGCCCAACATATACTTTGTTGCACTCAAGACATTATATCTGTTAAGTTTTTCATCGATATTTGCGATTCCTTTTTGGTTGTTATCATGAGAATGCAATTTTAAAAATGTTTAATTTTTTTTTTTAAATTTCGCTTTAAAAATTTATCTAATTTGTATATTTAATTATATATTTATAAATTATACATTATAATTAAAAGTATATTTTTTTAATTTAAATTTGAAAATTCAGTTATTTATTTTATTATATCTCTAATTGAGGGAATTATTATTCATGATTTTCGATATTATATTTAAAAATAAAATAAAAATTATAAAATAAATTATTTTAAATATATATAAATGTAAGATTATATTTTTTAATACTATATAAGTTTTATATAGATTATGTAAATGTTTATAAGATATTTTTCTTTTTAATTATTATTGTTTTTAATATCCATACAAATAATAAATAGTGTGTTTTCTAATGTAGTATAATAAAATTTAATAAATGAAATATGTGTAATATACATATATGTAATAATGCATAATTCAAATTAATATAATATTAAAAATAACTTAAATTATTACAATTAAATATAAATGAAGTTAAACATTTCGATTATACCAAAAATAATGTAAATATGAAAAGCAAAAAATAATATTGAATATTATTTATTCATATATAAAAGCAGAGATCTTTTAAACACCAAGAGGATCTATTTCTTAATTTATTGTTTATTCATTTTGGTGTTAAATAGATTTAGAATTAAAATAAATCTATATTAATTAACTTTTCAATAAAATATAATGTTTTTTCCTTAAAACCTAAAACAAAGTGTTATAGAGTCTAGATGCAATTCTAGATGGAAAGATAATATTTCAAATTATATTTTTTTTACATTTTTTTGTCAACTAAATTACAAGATTCTATTACCAAACACTCATAAAATTTATGAACTAAATAACTATCTTCTAAAACTTTCTAAATAATAACTAATAATACAAAATTATTCTAAAATAATTGCACACAATAATTAATAACAAAAGTAATAAAGAGAATTATGGAATGAACTAGTATCAAACTGATATAGTATAGAAAATACTAATACATATTTATATAGTTCATTGATATGTAGCTGATAAGTCTTCCATCTACCTAATACTTAGGATAAATAACTAGGATAATCTTGAACATATGTTTAAAGTAGGTAGATTTTCATTTATAAGATATCTAAAATATTTTGGCTCTAAAAATATGTTTTAAAATAGATTTTGAATATAAACTCTTGTCATGTTATGTTATATAAGAAAGTTATTATTAGAAGAAAAATTAATATAAATAATTTAAACTTTATAATAATAATAATACTTAAAACATGATTCAAACACCCAATATCTTAGTACAAATAATGTTTAGATGATTATTGCTATTACTGGAATGTGATTATTCATTACAATATAGTTTTTGGCTTATGGGGATGAACAAAATTTATGCACAAATGCAAAGGGCTAGTGCTTAAGGAAACCTTAAGTGTCACAGTATGGCTAACATTCAAATTGGTTGCCATTATTGGTCAACAATGAGTGTCCCCTACACATATGTGCTTTAGCTTACATATTATGAAACTTGGACACTATTTTCTCTAAGTTAAGTGACTTAGATTATGTATGGTAGTGTACCACCTTAACAAATCTAATATTGGTACCATCTTGTTAGGTGAATAAATTGTTTGTTTTTTTATGAATTTTTATTTTTTATTCATGAATTACAATTTGGATTAAATAAGGGGATTCATGGATAAACCAATATCATATCATGTGGATTTGGAATTGAGGTGTGGGTAGCTTTGGGGGATTGAGGTGGGGTGGTATATAAATAGTCACATAGTTATTCAATATATTAGATGATATTAAGGAACTAACAGGGGATGTGTAACCACCTCTCCCACGATTACCCACTTTTATGGGCTCTCCAAGGTAAACATGAGCTAAGTGTCACTATGATATGACCTGACTTCCAAGTTCCATTTTGCTGAGCTCTGTTGGTGAACGTGATTCCCTGCTCGAATGTGCCCATTCGCTACCTCTCGACTCCTTGGAGGACATTGATCCCAATGTTGTTCGCAGGCTGGAAGACTGCCATGTCCCTTCTTTGTTGTCATACTCCTCTCATCCATGCCTCTCTTCTTTTGATTCTGTTTCAATCGGTTCTCATCCCTTGACCCTAGTATGCCTATCCGATCCCTCCCTTTGCTCATCTGGCCTTCCCCATCCCAGCCAGTTGACTGATCATTCATCTCCTCTATATTCCATGAGCCTCTCTGTAGTCACCTCTCACCCTTCCACTCCATCCATTCCCGAGAATGTTGACCTTCAAGATGACTCCCCAATGCCTATTTCTTCCCCTCATAGCTATCACGTGTCTCGTGTGACCTCTCATTTGACTCCTCCGATCCCCTTTACTTCAGATCATTGAGCCCTCTCTTATGCCTATGGTATTAACCATCACAATATTTATTCTAATATTGATTACTGTAATAGTAATAGTAATAGTAATAGTAATAATAATAATAATAATAATAATAATAATAATAATAATAATATATCTTTTGGTGAGATTAATAATAGTATTAATGATAATATTTTTAATTCTGTAGATATTGGTAAGGATGATGATATAAGGAGCTTTAATAATGTGAACAATAGATCAGGTCATAGTATAGAATTTATGGAATATAACTATAATAACATAAATAAGAATGGTCTTAGATATATTAAGAATAACAATAATGAAGGTAATAATAAATATATTAATAACAATAATAATGTTCATCCTATTAATAATTATATTAATCATCCTAATAACAAAGTAGTTAATTTATCTAGTTTTTATTTTCCTCCTCAGGTCTTTAAGCTATTGGAGAAGGGATTAAATTTTTCCCTTGCTCCAAAGAAAATTCTGGTAGCTGATATTATGTGTGATGTCGAATATGGGATTAAGGACTTACCAGATAATATTAAAGATATTATTCAGCAAGACTCTGCAGTTATCCTTAGGAAAGCTAAGCCCCTTAAGCCCAACATCAATAAGGAAGAGTTTGAAGCCCAAAAGTCCTTGAATAAGAACTCGGACATTGTTATTTTAAAAGCAGATAAGGGTGGGGCTGTTGTCATCCTTGATAAGGAAGATTATCAGAAAAAGGTGTTGGATCACCTGAACAACAGTGAAAGCTACAAAAAGCTTGACAAGAATCCCTTGAAAAAGATTTCTAGGTCGGTTGCTCTTTCCATTAAATCCTGCAGCACTATTGGCTCCTTTAGCCACAAGCTTATTGAGAGTAACCCCATCACTCCCAAGATCTATGGGCTCCCTAAAATTCAGAAAGAAGGCCCCCCCCTTAGGCCCATTGTCAACACCATACGTGGGCCTACCTATCTTTTAGCTAAATATTTAGCCTCGAAGCTTAAGCCCCTGGTAGGTCGGACATATTCCTTTGTCAAAGACTCTGCATCATTTGTTAGTGAATTATAGAATATGAAATTTGATCCAGGAGACAATCTTTTCAATTTTGATGTTGTTTCCCTGTACACTAACATCCCCATCAAGGAATCTCTCGATGTAATATTTCGCCTTACTGATCTTGACACGGCTATACTAGTTGACATTTGCCTCACTTCTACTTTTTTCTGTTTTGAAGGTGAGTTCTATGAACAAACCTGTGGGCTGGCTATGGGTTCCCCACTATCCCCCATCGTTGCTAACCTGTTCATGGAAGACTTTGAATCCAAAACCTTATCCTCAGCTATTTTTAAACCCAAACTTTGGAAAATATTTGTTGATGATACCTCCTCCCTTTGGCAGCTCGAGCCTGACAAGTTAGATAGCTTTTTAGAGCATCTTAATAATCAGTCTAGCTCCATAATATTCACCATGGAACGAGAAGTTGATGGTTTCCTTCCTTTCCTCGATGTCCTCATTTCTAAGAAGGCTGATGGTTCTTTCTCCCAACAGGTGTATCAAAAAAAGACTCATATTGAGCAATATCTTCATGCAAGTTCCCATCACTTTCCTGCTCAGAAGATAGGTGTTTTCAGCACGTTAGCCGCCCGGGCTTTAAGTATTTCTGATAAAGACCACCTTTCTAAAGAAAAATCCCATCTCCTTAATGTTTTTGTCTAGAATGGTTATAGTAGGCAGCAAGGTGTTAAAGCTTTCCTCAAAGCCGGTAAGGGTCCTAAGGTTAAGACTAACACATTTGATCAACATTAAGGAGTTCACCTCCCCTTCATCCAAGGGACCATAGACAATATTGTGAGAATCTTGAAGAAACATAGTGTTCCCTCAACCTTTAGACCCCTCAACAGCATTAGAATCTCCCTAAGGTCGGTTAAAGACCACGTGAACCCTATGGATTTGAAAGGTGTTTATGGCATCCCATATTCGTGTGGGACCCCATACATCGGAGAAACGGGTTGGTTAACCAAAGGATTAAAGAACATGCTATTGATATCAAACATGGGAGGACCAAATCCTCGGCTTTAGCGGAACATGCAGTGAAGACCAAGCATCACATATGCATTGAGGAGGCCAAGGTTGTCGCAAGAATTTCTCAATTTGATCAGCGCAAGTTTAGGGAAGCCATTGAAATTGAGTGGTCCTCTAATAACATTAATAGGGATGATGGCTAGAAAATTAGTCGTTGTTGGATTCCCGCCCTCTCCTCTTAGTCTTTGTTTTTATAGAGGATTCCCCCTCTTTTTATTTATTTTTATTGTTTTTAAGTAATATATCTATCTATCTATCTATCTATCTATCTATCTATCTATCTATCTATATCTACTATTATATATATATATATATATATATATAATAATATATATAAAATATTTAGAACCCTCTTTTTATATTTTAAATAATTTTCATTGTTTATTATTTATTTATCCCCTTTTATTATTTATTTAATTTTTTCATTTAATTTTTTATATTTTTTATTTTAAGAACTCCTCACTTGTGATTTTTATATATTTATTTATATTTTTAATATTTATTTTATTTTATATTTTATTAGTTAGTTATTTATATTTTCATTGTAGTTTATTTTACTTATTTCTCAGTCGGAAAAAAATAATAAATATTAATAAATAAAGAATGAATAAGTTAACTAATATATTAAATAATTACTATTTATTAATTATTTAAGCAATTTAGAGTATATAGTCGTTTGGTTGGTTCATAATATTATTTCCCTCCCCACTCAAATGTAGTCGTTTTCCTCTAACCATTAGGTTGACCTACCTTCTTATTTAACCTTCCTCTGAGATTTGTCTCTTCATCTTGTCCTGAAGATGAACACTGGCTGGCTCGAAATGCATCGACCTAATACTCTCTATGTGATTTTTCTGAAAATTTTCATGAATTAACATACCCCATATTCTTAAGAAGGCTGATGTTTTTCCCTCTTTCAAGCCTATCAATAACATTAAAAGTTCTCTTAGATCGGTCAAGGACCCTATAGACACTAAAGACTCAAAAGGGGTCTACCTCATTCCCTGCTCCTGTGGTATCCCCTACATTGGAGAAACAGGAAGATCTATTAAGCAGAGGATCAGTGAACATGCCGCTGACATCAGACACAATCTCTCCCGCACCTCGACTCTTGCAGAACATGCTTAGAAATCAAAACACCATTTGTGCATTGAGGAATCCAAGGTCATTGCTAAGATTGATCACTTCCACCATAGGAATTTAAGGGAAGCGATTGACATTGAAAGGCATGCCAAAAACCTCAACAGAGATGATGGCTGGAAATTAAGTAGGAATTGGATTCCAGATCTCACTTCTTAAGTCCACCGCCCTTTCTTCTCCCTTATCTTTTTCACCCTGATGGGATTCCCTTTACCCGACCTTTTCTTTCCTCCATTTTTAAGGAATCTTATCCTGTAACTTGGCAACCTGATCCTAATATTATTTTATTAGGTCCCCCCCAGCTAATAGTATTTTGTGTAATCACTTTAAGTCATAGTATTATAAAATTTGTTAATTATTATTACATAATATTTATATAATTATTCATTTTTTATCCCTGATGAACCTAAAATATATTACATAAATATATTTTACATTTAATATATAAATTTGTTAATTAATATTACTGAAGTATATAAATATTCCCTTTGATAACGAAGTTTTTTTTCTTTTTTCTTTTAAGCACATCAACCCTGAACTAGTTAATTTATGATTTGACTTGTAATTAAATAGTTTTAAAATATTATATACTAATTCCCTACAACCAATCTCAACCTATGATTTTTATATAGATTATTTTTAATTAGATTATTAACTAATGGATTATAACAACTAGTTTTTATTAAAAAAATCTTACTATTTTTATTATTAAATCCATTAAAGATAACGGCTAGTTTTCTACCTAACTTACCTTGAATAAATCAACCCTAACTTATAATATTATATTAATTAATTAATCTGAGATTATATTATTATTTAATTGGATAAATAAGTTACAATTTCAAGATTAAAAATTCAATTAACATATAACTGTTATTTTCTAACTTAATAATTTTATTTCACCAATGGCTAGTTTTGGACGGCTTACCTTGAACCTTGATGCATCCCTGCTATTTATTCTTTTAGATCGTGTGGTTTCTCACCTTGTCCTGAGGATGAACCACATTAGTTGGTTCGAAACATCAATCCAATCCTTACTATGTGATTAATCTAAAAGACTGCTCTCTACATTATGGATCACAAAAGTCTCAGATCTAAATTTACATTCTTTGCAACAAAACTTGGGCTTTTTTCCCCAAAACTTGGGCTTTTTCCCCAAAATTGACCCTAGGGGACCCTGTCCCAATAGGCCCCCAACAAAAATATCGTGACCCACCCTTGAGTCACTCTGTTGGCATCGAGATCTTACTCTAGAGACCTCCCAACACAAATTGCACTACTGCTACCTCAGTCACGCTCTACATGGCTACCTGCTTGATCTGCTCCACCAGCTACTCTGTTGCTAGTCCTGCACTGTCTTCCTTGATTTTCTGCTACGTTCTTTGTAGGCTTGCCAACTTATCCTCAATGGTTGTAGAGATAACATAGGCCTCATCCAACCAAGGCCCCAATATGGCCTTTAGGACCGCCTCTTTCCTTTGCACTGCCTCCACCTGTTTGAGCAACTGTTTGGCCTCATGTAGCTTGGCCAATCGTTGTGCTATAACGACGGTGAGCGTTGTCACTCTTGCTTCATCATACTGTTGTTGTAATTCATGGGCTTCTATGTTTAACCTATGCAGGTTAGGATCTTCCTACAACGCCATGACTGCCTCCACGGATTGCTCGAATAGCACAGTGCAACCACAACATCCACTGTTGTGACTCCATCCTTTACATCAGCTTCACGCTATTCTTTGACCTCTTGTGGAGTTGAAGGTTGTGACTTCAACTCTAGCTCTGTAATTTTCAAGTTCAGCTCAAATTGAACCTTGGCCATTTCTATATTCGCATTGTGCACACCTGTAGCCAACTTCCTGATCTTCACATCCATTGACGCTTCCTCCGAGATATGCAGTTTAGCAACTGTTCTTCATGCCTCAGCGACCACGGTTGCAGTGTGTTCATTTTGTGCTTGAACTTTCTTCCATGCTTCCTATGCTAATGTTTTCTCCACGAACATTTTCTCTTTGTTTACTTTGTACTCGCTGATCATTCTCAGCGCGCACTGCTCTCAGGACTTAATCTCTACGATCACACCTGCTTGCAGTATGTGAAGGAACTCACTAGGGAGCGTGGCCAAGTTGAGGCCCACATTCTTCAAGGATCTGACAATAGCCTTGTCATCAGCTACCTCCATGCTCAAAGATTCCTTAGGTAGCGTGACTACCCGAAGATTCATTAAGCGAACCATCTTTTCTCCTTGAGTGGTCCCCGGAGCCAAATTGGTTGGTGCAACACTGCTCTGTCCTGCACCTACCTAGAGTCTAGTCGTTTGGATCTGCAGCTCGCGCAGACCAATCTGTATGGTGATCAATGCTTGCTTTTACTGCTGCTCAATAGTTTCATCAGTTCTACTACTGTATGCCGCACCTTATCTCCAATATCATCAAAGTCGCCCTCCGTTAAGGTAATTGGATCTAGCAACAACCTGGTGTCTTTCAACTTCTTCCGTTGTCCTTCCTTTTCTTGCTCCCTGTACCACTTCACTCGGAAGGGAGCACTCTCCTTTTGATCTTTGCCACCATGCTCTAATCGCTCTTATTCCTCCATTTGGAGCGAAGGAGACTTTTGACTTCTTTTGGAGTCGCGCTCTTATTGCTTTGCCTATTCGTTTGCGGTGCGCTCTATTTCTACCTAGGCCTTCTCCTCAACCTCTTTCTTCCTCTTCTCAGCCAACAGTTGAACCTTCTATCTGACCGCTTCCTTTTTCTTTTTCTTCGCGGACTTGCTAGTCCCGACGGCCACATCAGATGCGAAATGCCACTCTGTTGGCCAATGCTTGATGACCTCTGCAATAGCGTCATCTGTAGCTAGGTAGGGTAATTCGAACCATTTCTTCTTGGGGTCCTTTTACGCCTAGATGTAAACATGGTGGAAGTTCGCTTTGAACTCCGCATACCCCGAGAGTTGCTCAAACATAGTTGGTGGCAACCATGGCTTCTGGTTGATGGCCATGCATAATTTATAGGTGAATTTGAATTCAAATTCGACTGTTCCCCCCAAAATCCGTCCATAAATGCCAGATTGGTGGAAAATTTCCAAATATTTCACTCTTAATTTCAGCCTTAAATGCCTTAAATTTTGGCCTCCCGCTCCTCTTAACCATCTCCTGGCAGTCAAATCATGAACAGTGATAGTAACAGTCACTTTCTGGTTGCGATATGCGGTCTCCACCCCTATAGCGCAACTCCCTTCACAC
>APFE030196555.1:0-45666 GCA_000404065.3 Pinus taeda
TGGAAATTAGACTTCTTTTTTGAGCTTGTGAGAGGAGAGATCACATACCTTTCATTTCATTTGGGAAGTGAGTGAGGTTTGTCAAAGTAGAGGAGACTCCTGCTGGACCCTGGAAAGAGCTTGTGCAACATCAAGGCAAAGGTTGTAAGGTTCTTTTATTCATAAAGTTAATACAATCAAGTTTGTTTTTCTCAATGAACTGTTTCTAATGGTTTATTTTATGAGCTCCTTGATCTTCATAATGAACATGTTTTATTATGGTAGCTATGCAGGTGTTCTTTGATGTGTGTTTGTTTGTGTATGCAGGTTATTAAAAGGGAATTGGTTGAAGCTGTTGAAACAAAGCTGCCACAAACAAGCATTGGACCGAGGTAGGGTCTATTACACCTCTTAGTTTTCATTTATGGATTGAAACATGTTTAGAGAAAAGTATATTTGCTTGTGCTGCTTGTTGCTAGATATCATTCGATACTAGGAAGATCAGTCTTATCCGCAAGAACGATTTATCTGGCCAACATTTACCCCTCTACATCATTATTTAGATAAACACAATTATTTCAAAATTCATTTGGGTTGGCTCCAACAGTGTTAAAAAGATTAATCTTGCTCAACTAGGGGACATCTCCAAGTAGAAAAAGGAGGGGAGATGGAGATTAAAGGATATAGAGAAATTTGGTTGGGATATGGGTTTAAAAATCTTATGGCGAGCATTATATGGTTTTGCTATATCATAGAGTAGAGTATAATTAAGGATAAATACCTAAAGAATCATTCCATGATTGAGTCGATAAAGCAGGGGGCTCAAGATCCAAATTCAGTTTCTCATATTTGGAACGTTTTGATGAAAATCAAACAGTGGCTGACTGGGAACTTGAGATGAGATATTGGTTTGGGCTCACAGGAAGAGATCTCATTGGATCCTATTAGGGGATTCACTAGTAATCACACCCTGCCTACATCGCTTATCAAATTTATTCATAATATGGTAATATATTATAGCAATCAGATACAAGTGGCATCATATTCTCTATTTATATATCCATCCTATATTAACTCAAAGAATTTGGGATTATATGGGGAATTGGCCAAGAATTGGGATTCGTACATTCACCACTTATTAATGGTCAACATCACATTGGGAGGTATAGGAGATAAATTCACTTGGGATGGAAAGACAATGTAATATAGCCTATTTAAAGGAGTGAAGAAGAAATATATACTCTCGATCTATCAAGCACCAAGAGGGATCAAATCTCTCGAGGTGCAAAAATTTCCTCAAGGTTTGTGATGTGCACCAGTATTGCAGAAAGAATTTTGCAACTGCTAGGGCTACCAACTTTACTTCATCAACCCAAGGTTCGTACAAACTTGGAGGTGATAGTGTTGTATACACAAATAGATGTAATGGTCCACTCTTTTTCACTGTTGAATTGGGGCGATAGACCACCAGAGTTTCTCAAACCAGCCTTCTATTGATTTAGAAGAAGTTTGATTACCAATTGAGAAAGGATAATTTTACCCTAATTGAGAGGATTGGAATGCTACCTACTACAATAATGGAAGACTGAATTGAGAGGATTGAAATGCTACCTACTATAGTAATGAAAGATAGAAATAGATGCCTAAAGCACACAACTCATCTAGCTATTTGTTAATATACCTTGCTTCAAAAGCATTCTAATTTAACACATGTGAAATCCTAACTAACCTAAGCATGAAATCTAATCTAAACAAGCACTTAATTGCTCTGAACATGAATAAGCATAACAACCTTTTTCTTTTTGTCTTTTTGTGAAAACATGAATGCTAAAACTTCTTGGTTGCATGGTAGGTGGGATAGGTGTGGAGGGAGATGAGTGCGATGGGTCAAATGGCTTGGGAGGCAAGCAGGGATCTTCTCCTAGCTTTCGTGATGCATTTTTCACAAACTTGGGTCAAAACAGACCACTACAAGTTTTCCTACAGGATGTCCTAGTTCACCTACAAGATCCCTTGTTTTCCTACAAGAACATGCCAAAAGCATAAGGAGTGATTTGGACAGTGGTATGGAGCTTAGGGAAGGTGAGTGATGGAAGGAATAAGGCAAGGAAGTGGTTGGAACTCACTTAGAACTCAAACCAAAACTCTATGATGGTTGGATTTGCTCAACAAGCATGGCAAGTTGTCCTTGTGAAATGATAACTCGAATTGAGAACTTAGCAGACTTTGGCGATCATGGGTGGGTGTGGGCTGGCTAAGACTGATGATATGAGGTCTTCCTGCAATATTTAAATTCCTGCAATGTACACATCATTGTTGGCATTTATCCATAAATCATTTCAAAACAAGAAGGGTTTACAACAATATAAGGAAATAGAATTTCATCATTTATTTGCCAAGTTCATGCATGGAAATGCTTGAAATCTATTATGAAAGAAACATGAAATCTAATACAAAAGTTAAGATATCTGAGATGAAAAATGCAACCTATCTTCTAAAACTGAAATATAATGACCTAATTAGCAAAAAGACCCTAAATTTCATAAGAACCAAAAATTTTGTCTTTTGGGGGTTGAATGGGAGTTCTTCCTGAAACCATGGTCCTTGAAGGAAGAATGAGGTAAGATCCACCTGTTACTAGCCTTTTTTGAATGTTTTCTTGTCTCTCTAATGCTACTGTTAAAGCTAGGCACAAATGGAAGCAAACTAATCGAATTTACCAATACTTGCAATGTAATAACACCAAAATCAATTTAACAAGTAATCTATGAAATAACCTAAGAATACAAGTACAGTAAGAGGAACCTCTGCTGCTAGGGTTGGGCCCTAACCCAAGAGCTTCAGCCCTCTGAGTCAACTTAGTGTTGGATCAAGGGAATGCTCATTTTCATTAACATATCAAAAAATACATAACAGTGTTTGGTCACAATCCTTCAACTGGAAAACTGCTTAACTATTTTGCATAAAAAATCAAAATCCTAATGAGGCTCTAGGCCTCTTTATTTATACAACTAAAGTTTCCAACAACTTCCTTAAATCTAGGGAGGCTTGGCTCCCAATCTTAAGATTAACTAGTTCTTAACTATCATTGGCTTGGCTGCCAATGATCCTCATGACTCTGCTACCTGCAACTCCGAGCTGGTGTGATTTAATTGAGGGAACTTCAAGTGAGTGAGGATTTAATGAGGGAGATCCATCTCATCTCTCCTTTTTGTCTCATTCGTGTTCCTGCACCTTAATTAGCCATAATTTTCTCCCAAAAACCTACAATCAATGCACATTAGACCACTAGACATAACATCTTACTGTCACTGATCTCATTAAGAAAAATATAATCAAAACATGTAAAGAATTATGAGAATAGTTGATTTTAGTAAGCTTAGAGGTGTATTAAGGTCCATATATTTTACCCAATTATGAGCCTCATCATCACCCCCTACTGAAAGTGTTGTTCATCCTCTCATAAACTCAATCTATGTCCATGTCCTTCATTTCTTTGGTGGCACCCCTGACATCCCATGCTTCTGTTGTAGCGTCTTCCTCTTGTGAATAAAACCCTACATTCTTCTCTCCCTCTTCCCACTGCTTTCTTTCTTCTTCTTCTTTACTTCCTTCCAAAATTCCCAAAAGCAATGGTGTACTGAGCCTTAATCCAATCCAATTGACTTTGAGTCTTTGAAGTGCCTGCTTATACATTGGGGTTTTATTTAGTGCCTCTCTCATTCTGTCACGAGAATGATATTCTCTGATTTTTAGACTGTAAGGTAACGTGTTCCATCTCCTTTGGAAGGCTTGCTGGCTGTCATCACCTAGCACTATTAGCACGTCTTCAAAGTGTGTGACTGCCAGTTCTTGTACAATAAGGTACATTGGTGCAAGCTTGGGATCATTTGTAATGTGGTTGTGGGTGCTGATGATAGCCATTGGGTTAGATTGTTCTTCTTTGATCATAAGGAGTTCTGCCTCTTATTTTTCCAATACCTTTTTCATCTCTGTAGCTATTTCCTCCTCATGATTCATCCATGATGATAAGGCCATCAATTTCAAGTCCCCTGGCTTTGGATCTGGGTCCCACACATTTAAATCTATCAAGGCCAAATTGTGTAGGTAAAACTCAGATATCTTTGCTCTATCTTACAAGATGCTTTGATCACAGAGATTAATGAATTGTCTATAGTCCTGGAACAACATAGTTCCTCTTTGTGCTAGGGTCTTTATCTGGAATTGTAGCCATTGTTCCTTGAGGTACAACGCATATGACTTTGCTGGAATCCTACACTAGATTGCCTCCATGGACAAACTTCTCGTAGTTTCCAATTGGTTTTCCCTTTCTTGTAGCTTCTTCCTTAGCCATGTGTTCTCAACCTCTAATTGTGATTTCATAATTGCTTCTCTATCTCTTATGCTTCTCAATTCTCTGCCCATTTCTTGTAATTTCTCCTCCATGTGGCCTACACCCTCTACCCCTTTTGATTTAGCAATTTGCATCCACCTGTGTGTCCTTGCCCTCTCTTTTTCAAGTTCAAAGAATAGGGGAACGACAAACTTTTGTGGTGTTAGATTCTTATACCAATAGGTTTCATTTTTCATGATTGACAGTGGAAGTGCCAAAAATGTTCATCTTTTTCATGCTGCAAAAGTTCCATTTTTGAAGAATTTCACAGTTAAGGGAGGGCCAAACAGCTTAATCTTGGCCTCCCTAGGTTTAAATTGCTTGTTTTAGAAAATAGAGAAAGAAAATCTGTCCAAATAGTTTAAGCTTGGAAGATTAGTAGCTAGGTAGAGAATGAAGGTGCCCAACTGTCTAATCTGGGCCCTTGGAAGCAATAAGGGTAGTTTTTAGATAGGAGGGCATTTAAAAAAGAAAAAAGCAATCAGGGTTTGCAAGTCTAAGTGCACCCTTCCTAAAGTAACAAAAAATGCTAGGTGTATTAGGCTGGGTAGGTAGCCTGGGGTTGCAGAAGCAAGATCATCTTCAGTTTTGACCTAAACAAAGAAAGCTCATCTCATTAGAGGCAGGAGTACCAAGGCAATGTTTTGATGGCAAAGTTTGGAAGCATGTTTAACTCCCGTTCACTCCCCCTAAAAATCTCTTACTAACATTCCCCTAGTGGACCTTCGGATTTGCCCAAAAGAAGCCACACTTCTTATGCAAAAATCATTTTTCATCTTCTATGCAATTCCTATGTGTATCATCGCTTCCTAGACTTATCATTGTGCCCCTTCCATTTCCACTCCACCAAGTCATATTAACTCCTAATTCTACTATATAGCTCCCTAACTACTTTCCCATCCCTATTTGCTATTAAAACTATATAAAATCCCAAAAAATAATAATATCCCTACCCCTTGGCACTATAGCCATATTTCCTAAGTCGGGGAAATAATAGTCCATCTGGGGCTACTATTAACCCTTCCGTGTTCTAATCTGGAGTTAGTTTGACCTCTGGTTAGACTAACAGCCATTTCCCTTTAATCCTAACCCCATAAAACCCACTTTCCACCCTTATCCTAAAGTTATGTATATAAAACATTTAACCCCGCTAGTGCATAACCCGTAAACCCACATTTCTAATGTTTACCCCCCCTGCCATATGAATAAACAAATATTAAACAGCATGCGGGCCCCATCCCTAACCTTCTGTCGTCTTACCTGTCCCGTCGGCTGTTAGATCTGGCGTGCCCTAGATCTACGGTGGGCGGGTCTTTTCCTGCCCCGATGTGCCGAGGGTTAACGTTCGAGAGATGGGCGGTTTTCCTGTCATACTCCCGCCATGCGTCGCCGTCCCGGTTATGTCGAAGCCCCCTCCTCTGAAACCGCCTCTGCACAAAAGCGGTGCGATAGAAACCAGAAACCGCTTTCCCCCATGTGATGTCGGTGCCACGTCTCCCCCATGACATCACCTCTGCTCCGTCGATGCTCTCCCATGTTACCGCCACCTCATCCATTTCCTGCCCACGCCCTGCCGCCGTGTCATTGCCACGTCACCGCCACGTCAGATGCCACGTCACCCATCCATACCTGGGACCCGCTGATGACGTCATCCCGTAAAAGTGCCAAAATTCGCCAAAATGTCATTTTTTTGCATAAAAAGTGCGCAAACAACCGTTTTGTTTCATTTCTATTGGTCCATTTGTAAAGCTCTGATTCGCTCTTGTGACCGTTTTCGCTCCCAAAGCTCGGATTCGACCAACCAAGCTACCGCAGCCTGCAATTCGACTCCATAGCTTGTCGTTGTACCAGCTTGTCCACCCTCTGCGCCGTTGCAACCAGGTATTTGCCAAATTTTACCTTTTCGCCCCTGTTCTTCCCATTTTTCTCCATTTTTCATGCTGCAAACCTGCAAAATTCCTCAATTAGCAACTCTGCTGCACCTAAGACTTCACTAAAATCCACTACTAAGCCTTCACTTCAAAAGCAACCTTGTAAACCCACGCCCGTTTACAATTTCACCGTCGAAACTCCATTTAGAGCTCGACCTCCAGACAAAATCTTGCAGCAGCTCAGCATTGCCCAATTTCACCTCATTCCACTGAATAAATCAGTCCATTGAAGTCATAGTAACTCCTTCCCCCTCTACATTTTTCCTCACAGTCTTTAAATCCAGAGAATTCACTAAGAGAAGGGAAGTTGGCCTAAAAACTCTATAAAATTTACCTTTTTATCATAAGTTCCAAGCAGTCCAGCTATTGTTACATTTGAGTTCAGTCCCAGGTTTCTCTACTAGTCATCGCAAGCAAGTTTGTTTAACCAGCTGTTGCTTTAATCTTCCTTCTAAGCTCAAACATTGAAAAGTTCCATAATGACCACTCCATTAGCTCTAGACATCACTCCAATGAATCCACCAAAAAAAGAGCTTGAGTCAATGGCCCTGGCTGACAGTGATTATCTTACTCAAGATCTAGTTGGGGACAGGAATCATTTGCATACCTATTTCCAGCTAAGAAACAACTTCCTTAACAACTTTGACATGTATGGAATATGGGAGTCCAATTTGCCACATTATTTCCTCCCCTCTGTCAATGTTTTTCCAGAGATTATTCACCTGTGTGCTGCAAATTATGAACCAAATCAGAGAGTTGTCAAGTCTCCATCTGGGAGCATACTTTTTTATATCACTCCTGACTCCATCAACCAGATGTTAAATTTCAAACAAATGCAGCTACTATATCCCTTCTCCATGAAGAATTTTCTGGAAGAAGCCTCCTGGCTCCCTGGTCCCAAGATTGAAAGAATTGCTAAGACATTTATGAAGGCAGATTGCCAACCTAAGGAACCACCTCCATTCCTATATGTCCATTTCAATGAGGTTGGAAAACTACTAGTAGACATGATATCCTATGTGTTAGGCTTCAAAACAAGTGAACATGCGGATGAGACAGTGCTGGTTTTGTTGTCTTCATTCAGCCAAGGGCAGCCTCCTTCTATCAAGTATAACTATGCCAAGTTCATAGCAAACAAAATTCATGACCAGCTCATAAAGCAAGATAGGGAGGGAGTCTTCAAATATTCCTCATACATCTACCATTTGTTCATGTATTATCAGTCTGAAAGCTTCCAGCGTCCCATCAAGAAATTGGATTCAAAAGGAGAAAGAAGATTTGTGGTCCTCTGGTCATCAGTATTCCATCAAGTCTAGCATTCTCCTTATTCTTATTGTCAGTTCATTGACCAGTTTGTTTATCCAGTCTCCTGCCTCTTAATGAAAGCTCCTCCTCTCAAAATATCTTATGAGATGCAGAAGATATTGCAGCTATCCAAGAGCTACAAATTAGTTGATTGGTATCTATACCAGGATCACACTGTCATCAGAATCTATGGTTGTTAGATTTTTCCTTACAGGCTCCCAAGATATGTGCCAATGAGGTTGTTTGCCTTGGAATACTATAGGCAGCTAATCAATTCAGATCTTACTCATTTTCACAGGACCAAGAAGAAGGCTCGCCTGAAATTTAAAGACCACCTAGGCCCCTTCATCATGAACACGAAGGAAGGTTGGCAAGATGCTGACCTAATAATGAAGGATCAACTTAAGTTGGAAAGAAGTTTTTGGTGGGTCCCTTATGACCCGCTTGGTTTTATTAGTGCCAAAAGAGTCAAGTATAGATTGACACCCTATACACACTGCAAAATCCCACAAATTGAACAATATGCTAATCAAGATGCGTGGGCACAAGGCACATTAGTTGAAGAATTCACTCAGGAGGAAATTATGGAGCAAAATGTTAAAGACCTTGAAAAAACTCTTGACTTCGATTCTTGTGAGCAAGTAACATTCAAGTTGCCACAGGAAATTGGAGAGGGCACATCAGCTGCTACAGCTGCACAACCCAGCCAAGCACCATCTTCATCAACAACAGGTACAACAAAGGGAAAAGAGCCAATGGACACAGAACAGGTGAATACAGAGCTGCCTGCTACTTCAATGGAGCAGTCCCAAGAACAGGCTCCTCCACAGCAAATAGAGGCACCCCAAATGCTAGTTTTACAGACTCCTGCCCATGAGGAAAGAGGCAGAAAATGTGACAGAGAAGATTCCACACCTTCCAGTGGATCTGCACAGTAGCCTGAATCTAAGAGGCAAAGATTTGATTCTCGATTTGAGGAGGAAATCAGTGAAGAGATCCTTGAAAGCCCAAGGAGAGATAGAGAGGGAAGCCAACCAATGCCTACCAGCTCTTTCCAACAAGAGCTAGACAGACAGCATGCCATGGAGGTGTCTTCCTCCACACAACAAAGCAAGAGACCAGTTAGTGTCAAAGCCAGCTTCAAAGAGATCAAAGCTCAAAATGAGCTTCTAAGAGTGCAATTATATGACCATTTCCTAAAATCAACACCTGCCAAACAGGAAAGGTTGATGGCAGCATATGATATCAACGAAGAGAAAATGATTCTCAGCCATTTCAAGCCTAAATTTCAGCAGGCTCAGACAGCTGTAGACTATTTCATGGCCAAAGACATCCACCCCATGGACCAAATTGAGCTACATAAGTAGACTGGTGAGATGGTCTATGCTACTTTAGCAGACAAGGCCACACTGGCTCATGAATTAAAAGAATCATTGAAGAACACTAACACTCAGTTAGATTTGGAGAGAATGTCTGATGAAAATGAGATTTTCGGGGTTGCCCAAAATCCCAAATTCTTTAAAAATCTTCAATCCTAGCCTGTGGTTTACGGAAGCGTTTTAACTTTTAAAACCTGAATCTTCATTCTGCAGCTATGTATTGCTAATAAGAGGAGAACATACGCATGCATGTATTCAATCAGGAATATGAGAACATATAAAGAACAGGCATTTCACTACCAGTGATTTTATAAACCCCGCACAGCCATTTAATGAACACAAGAATTCAAATTACTGTTCCGCTGTCTATAAAATCAGAAAAAGGAAACCACGATTCTGCCAATTCACAATTAAAATCTCGGTGCGTTGACAATCGGTAGCAAAAACTCGCAGCAAAATAGCGGTCCACATCCACGATGTTGCCCCGGCTCGCACCTTATACAGTTATGAAATCAGAATTTCAATTGCAAATTCCGCTTCTATACGGACTGAATTTTAAGCAATGAGGGCGCAATCGCCGTTCACTTACAGGCATTTGCATCAATCTGAATTTAAATGATGTGAACAGAGTTTTAATTTGTCATGGAACCGTAAAGCTGAAAACCCTTCCAAACAATAGTTAACATACATAACGTTGAACAGTAATGGACCAACATATTTAACAACTACACCATAATTCACATCGTAATCATACAAAAGACAGATTTAACTTCATTTCTTAAAGGCACACGAAGGCGTATACACATAATACTGAACCCAGGTTTATATATCACAAAACGTTTACGTGCTAAGGCGTTTCAGCCTTAAAACGAAGTCTTGCTCCGCTACATCTTGACGAGCACAATATTTGTCACACAACAGATATATTTCTCACCCTATCACACTACATACATATACAAGAAATCTTAGATGGGAAGGATCGACGCTATCCTTGTTTTTCTCCAACTAAAGGCGCATGCATGAGAGATAAGTATCCCTTATCTACTTTAAAGCCACTTATCCGGTTTAACTTTGTTTTTTTTGGCTTTAAAACAGATTTTTCTTTATTCTCATCCTCAAGTGGGTTTGTTGGCTTTGTTGCTGGGTGCTCCTGCATCAGACTCCCAAGGCACAAAAATTTATGACCTCCTGGTCATATGCTTTTGGTCTTCATAATATCAATTTGTATCCACTGCATTCTTTCACTAGAACTCTATGAGCTGCAACCAACCTTTACAGTAACAGCCTCCTCTGTTACACGATACCTCACCAAGCCCTCCCGCACTCGGTCTTTTGGCATCTTTCACTAGGTTGTTGCAAATCTTCTCACTCACCTCTGCTGCCGCCATCTGCACAATAGCAAGACCAAAAACTCTTCATCTTTAACTCAACTGTACCTCGTTCCTCGTTCCGCAGAATCTTTTAATGCTCTGATACCACCTGATGAAAATGAGATTTTCGGGGTTGCCCAAAATCCCAAATTCTTTAAAAATCTTCAATCCTAGCCTGTGGTTTACGGAAGCGTTTTAACTTTTAAAACCTGAATCTTCATTCTGCAGCTATGTATTGCTAATAAGAGGAGAACATACGCATGCATGTATTCAATCAGGAATATGAGAACATATAAAGAACAGGCATTTCACTACCAGTGATTTTATAAACCCCGCACAGCCATTTAATGAACACAAGAATTCAAATTACTGTTCCGCTGTCTATAAAATCAGAAAAAGGAAACCACGATTCTGCCAATTCACAATTAAAATCTCGGTGCGTTGACAATCGGCAGCAAAAACTCGCAGCAAAACAGCGGTCCACATCCACGATGTTGCCCCGGCTCGCACCTTATACAGTTATGAAATCAGAATTTCAATTGCAAATTCCGCTTCTATACGGACTGAATTTTAAGCAATGAGGGCGCAATCTTCGTTCACTTACAGGCATTTGCATCAATCTGAATTTAAATGATGTGAACAGAGTTTTAATTTGTCATGGAACCGTAAAGCTGAAAACCCTTCCAAACAATAGTTAACATACATAACGTTGAACAGTAATGGACCAACATATTTAACAACTACACCATAATTCACATCGTAATCATACAAAAGACAGATTTAACTTCATTTCTTAAAGGCACACGAAGGCGTATACACATAATACTGAACCCAGGTTTATATATCACAAAACGTTTACGTGCTAAGGCGTTTCAGCCTTAAAACGAAGTCTTGCTCCGCTACATCTTGACGAGAACAATATTTGTCACACAACAGATATATTTCTCACCCTATCACACTAATACATATACAAGAAATCTTAGATGGGAAGGATCGACGCTATCCTTGTTTTTCTCCAACTAAAGGCGCATGCATGAGAGATAAGTATCCCTTATCTACTTTAAAGCCACTTATCCGGTTTAACTTTGTTTTTTTTGGCTTTAAAACAGATTTTTCTTTATTCTCATCCTCAAGTGGGTTTGTTGGCTTTGTTGCTGGGTGCTCCTGCATCAATGTCCTCCACAGCTAAAGACAACAGAATTAAAACATTGGAGGACATTATTGTTGACCTAGGACATGATCCTAAGGATCCTAAGGGTGTGAGGGCCCTTATGAAGAAGAAGGATGATGATATTGCTACATTGAGAAAGCGATTGAGGTTGCCTCCTACTGAACACCCTCAAACTGCAGAATTAGTGCAAGAGAAAGAAACTGAAGATACATTAGATTTGCTGATGAAAATGAATCAAAGAGTAATCCAGATGGAGGAAGAATTAGAAAGAGCAACCGAGAGTAAGCAGGGAGAAGCAACCTCCCAGCCACCTCCAGCAGTTCCATCTAATGTCCCTGTTCCTCCTACACAGCCAGCAGCAATCCCAGAAGCCACATCAACAACAACAGCATTAGCAACTACAAAAGCATCTGAAACAAGCATGAGCATGGAAGAAATGATGAAAGATGTCAAGGATCTTGAGCTTCAGGTTACAGAGATAAAAGAGGCCAAAGAGAAATTGGCTAATCTTGAAGGAAAGTATGACAAATCTAAAACGACAGAAGCTGAAAAAGCAAGGGAAATTAAGGGCTTGAATGACAAAATTAAAGCCTTGGAGAAAGAGCTAGCTTTAGACAAAACCCTGATTGAAATAAAGAAGATTTTGTGGGCCAAGATAAATCAGTCAATCACTGGCCAATGGAGGTCAATTCAAGCCATGTATGAATAGGTAGAACTAATTGGCAAAGCTCAGTTTGAAACTCAGGGAGCCAAAAGAGCATTAGGAAACATGCCTGAGCAAGCCAACAAAAAGATCAACTTCTTAAATCATCAAACCAAGGAAGAACTGGTAGCATTACAGATTATGAGCAAAACAGATGCCATACTGACAGCCAAGTAAGTGCTGACGTTAAGAGGCTTTGTTCAAACTCTAGAAGCAAGATGTCGGGAAATCCAAAAGGATGTAGATAATTTTGAAATAAAGCTTGCGGCACTGCAGACTAGAGGATTGCCCAGCTTATTAACCAGCGCTGGAAGCTTATTAACACATGACTAATATGCAACTAGACTCAATAATTATGTCACAAATCAGCTTACTGCTTCATCAAGTTCTCTAGCATAGGCAGGACCTCCTTCAGGACAGACTCTCTATGACAAGCTGGAAAACTTATTTTACATGGAACATGAAGTCAACCACCTGTTTGAGATGCCACCTAACTATTACAAGTATACAGAAGCGGATGAGACACTCATCAAGATTCAAAGGCATCAGCTTCCTCCTAAAGATTGTTGGCAAGCAATGTTGGCCATTTTACCCAGGTGATATCAGTCTTTGGCTCCTTTTTCAATTTTCAAATTCCATGTCAGCTACAGGTCAATAGTAAGCACTGAATAAATCACAAGAAAGAACAGGTGGAGTAGGTCAAATCAATGACAAGGCAAAGGGCTGGAACAGCAAGCCCAAAAAGCGCGGATTTTGAAAACACAGCCCCAGCCGACTCAAATGGACTCAAAAGTCAACATTTTCTGACAGAAAAGAATGGCTGTTACATTTGTATTTACTTCAACATTTACTTTCTCACCAGCCGCTCCTTAGGAGTTGGTGAAAGAATTTATGAGTTAATAACTCATCCTCTAGATATTTTGTATCTCCTTTTTGTATATATATCCCCTCATAGAATGTATTTGGGGTTGGTTGATTAATTCACTTCATGAGAGACTCACACTATATATATGAGAATTTCTTTAATCAAAGACTGCTGAAAAGATTGGAGGACTAACTGTTTGCTGTGTTCAAATGGTTGAAGAGTGACTGTGGAATTCTTGTGCTGCTACATGGGACAATAAGTTTTTTTTCATTCTATTTCATTTTAGATATATGTTTATCCGCTATCGTATCATTGTCTAAATAACAGGAAAAATGGATAGCCTAGACTTTGCTTAATTGCACTCTATGCTCAATTTCTGTTGTTTCTATATGTTTTCCTCTGAATTAGCTATGAATGTGAATTCCTTTTGGCTCATATTTCCTCTAATTCACACATGTATGACAATTATCTAGGAATTCTTGACTGCTCCTAGATAGAGCTCATTCACCTTCCCTCTGTTAAGCTGAAGGAGAGATTCTTAGTTGCCTCTCATTCCTTATCCCTCATTCCATTCTTATTTAGCCTGAACGTTGTTTCATGTATAGCTATCCTGCTTTATAGTCCCCTTGTGATGAAGAAAACACAGCAGCATCCTTACTTCAAGACTCCATGCCCAATGGTTTGAATCTCTTACACTATGCATGCCTCCCTACTTGAAGACATTAATCATCCCACCAAAACTTAAACAAAACACAAAGAACTCCATAACTAGCCTAAAATCCTTCAAGCAAAGCTAAATCCTAAAGAGAGAGCCCTCTCTGATTGCAGGTAGGCTAGGGCCTGTAGTCCAAAGATTGGTTTGTGGTTACCTTGGCCGTATTCCCTTGGGAGTCAAAGGGAACAACCTGAGTGCTAACATAATTGGCGACTCAACTGGGGAGGAACAAATTTTCCAACTGCTGTCTACTCCTTAATGCTGTAGATAAAGTCTGAATGGAGTATATAAAAGTTTCTTCTGTCAATCTTTATTCAGTCTTAAGCTCTAAACAGTTGTTCCAAAATTTGATCAGTCTCTTTGTAAACCACAACTATTCCTAGAAAATTTCCAGACAACAGGTTCAGAAGCTGGCTCCAAAGAAGAAGACCCGTTACACCAGGTCTAATCCAGATCCAGATCCACCAGCTATTTTTGAAAATCCTAATTTAATTCCAAAGATTCTCAGGAAGCAAGAGGAAGAAGAGAATTTTACAGATTCAAGCCCTGAAACAGTTCCTCAAAATTATATTCCAACTCCTGCTAAAATTTCATTTCATCCTCACACCACTATTCCTACATCTCCTACTTCCTCATCCACTTCACAAAGTACCTTCTCAACTCCTCCATCTACTGCACATACTACTATTATCCCAGTTTTTCCAGTCGTTCCATTTATCCCTGTTGTTCCTCTTATACCTGCAAATATGGCTAATAGATATGCACCTTTACAATTACCTGCAAATCCAGGGCCTATGTCTCAGGATTATCAAGCCAAGATAACTTATTTTGATGGTACTGGTTCTTACACAGCCCTGCAACATACCAAGAAAATGCAAGACTACTTTGAAAACTATGAGATAGATGATGATAGTGTAAGAATGAGGATTTTTGTTCAAAGCTTAACCAGAGATGTAAGGCCCTGGTTCAGAGCTATTCCTGCAAATTCTATAGGTGACCCAGAGGCCCTATACCAAACTTTTCTTAACTTATGGGAGAAAAATAAAGACCCACTTCACATATTATCTGAGTATGATACTATAAAAAGAGGCCCTCAAGAAACTGTCTTAGACTATTGTGCAAGGTTTAACAATGTTTACAATGCTATCCCACAGAACCTTAGGCCTTATATAAATTTCCTGATGGATTTGACTCAGACATGGCATATCAATTGAGAGAAAGAGCCCCTCAAACCCTAGCAGAAATGCAAAATATAGTGGTTAGTGTCGAGGCAAACTTGATAGCAAGCGGAATAGAGCAAGAGCTGAGAGAAGAACTATTTTTAAAGAAGAACCATCAGCCTTAGACCAGAAACTGGATGCAATCATCAGTGGTATGCACAAACTGGGAGATAGGATAGAAACAGTTGAAAGAAAATCATCATGGGATGGACAGCAAAACACTGTTGTTAGAAACCCAAATTTTAGGAAAAATCAAAATCCGAACATTGGAAGGGCTGGCCCAGATCAAGACATAAGACCCCCTTTCCAAGAAAATTATACCGAAGCATCAACATCTAGTGAACAAACAGAAGACACTCATATCAACTTGATGGGTTTAAAGAATGACCAACAAGTTTTCCTATCAAAGGAAGACCAAGAATACCAAGATGATGGTGATTTCAATCAATTCCAAACCAAGTCCGGAGAGTCATTTGACTTCAAAGAAGGTTATGATACAGCTGTTTATGAAGTTCACAAACAATACAAGTTGAGAAGTAGGACCATAGATGTACCAAAACTTGTCAAATCAAAGGATACTAAACAACTTAAGAAGATAAAAGAAAAAGCTACTCTCACAGAAATTGTTGATATAACAAATCCAAATCCAAAAGAAGTCACCATAGAGGATGTTTCTGACATACAACCCTCTAAAAACCAGCCTTTTGTATCCTTTCCCTCAAAGGAAAATGTAAACAGCACCCCTAAAGGCTCTTCCAAATCAGAAATATCTCACGAAATCACTGAGGAACAAGAGCAAATCTCTGATATCCCCATTGGAAGAGGTAAACCTACCTCTCACAATGCAAAAATCCAATCAGAAAAAACGTTTGATTTAGAGGCAGAGATCAGTAAACTTAAGATATCTATCCCTTTAGCTGAACTTGCCAACCATGATATACATAGGCAGCAAATCAAGAGATCACTGCAAATGCCAGAAAATAGGGATGATGTGAATGTATTAGATGATCAACCTGAGCTCTTTTTTGACCCTGAAGTTGATGGCAAATCTGCTAATGGGGTTGTCCTACCTTTTTATGTTAGTTTGCATATTGATGATAAAGTCTTGCATAATGCAATGTTTGACTCAGGTGCCTCACACAACTTGATGCCTAGGGCTGTAATGGAGAAGCTAAACCTTGATATCACGAGGCCCTACAAAGACTTGTTCTATTTTGACTCAAGTCAAGTCAAATGTTTAGGTTTAATCAAGGACTTATGTGTGTCCTTAGTCCAATATCCAAACAAGACAATTCTAATGGATGTGGTGGTAGCTGATATCCCACCTAAATATGGAATGTTGTTATCAAGATCCTGGGGAGCCAAGCTCCAGGGGTCTTTGCAATTAGACATGTCCTATGCTACTATCTCAGTCTTTGGGCGACCAAAGAGACTGTATAGAGAAACACTGATGAAATATGTGGTAAGTAGTGAGGAGAGGCCCCAAAACTTTCCTATTTATGCAATCCATTCTGATATGGATTCTTTCATCCTGTTCAATGATGATGGATGTCCTCCAACTGATGATAAGCCTTTGGCTCTTGAGCAAGAAACAAACATAAATGAGCAACCAATTGTCCAAAACCTTGAAACTACTGAAATGATTGATGAAACTACCATACCAAACAAACCATATGAAATACAAAATTCTGATCTGCCCACTCCAAAAATAACTGAAATTCCCAATGCTGATCAAGAAAAAGAAATTCTTTGGTATCTTGAATTTGATGGGTCAGTGAATATACTAGGAGTAGGGGCAGGAGTGTGGATCCATAATACACAAAACAATCATGCAGAGGGTCATGCTTATAGATTGAACTTCAGATGTACCAACAACATGGAAGAGTATGAGGCTCTCCTCTTAGGCATTAAACTAATCAAAGCTCTAGGAACTTCCAAAATTTCAATACTAGGTGATTCAGACTTGATCATTCAACAGATGAAAGGCAACTTTGTTACTAATGACAATAGATTGAGAGCCTACAGAAATGCTGCCACAGAAATACTCAATACCTTCTCTGAATTCCAGCTTCCTAAGATTACTAGAAGCCATAATCTTCATGCGCATAGTCTAGCTACTTTTGCTAGCACCTGCAAGTTGCCCTTTGAGCCCAATCACTATTTCACAGCTGAGATAAAGCACCGGCCTGCTGTCCCAAACAATGTCAAAGATTGGCAAGTGTTTGAAAATGATACACAAATAAATAATTTCCTGACTTTACAGCAAGAGATTTCAGGCCTAAATATTGATGTTGATCCCATGGATGTCCCATAAGAGCAAGTGAACCAACATCAACAAACTATATTAGCTGAAGCAACAAATCAAATGCTGCACCCCACCACTTTTGATAACAAAAATGTGCAAGAGCTTAAACAAATGAACCTTGATGAAACAACTGAGGCAGAGGTTGAAGTTATTGACCTGAAAGATAATTTCCTACCCACAGGCTTGGCTCCCTTAGAAGACATCTTTGACTCAAATGATATCCCCAGGAAACCAAGCATACAACCTCTAAATGATGCTATTGAAGACTGCAATATTGGAACTGCTGAAAAGCCCAAAATAATAAAATTGTGTAAGTCTTTGCCTTGTGATAAAAAACCAAAGTATGTTGATCTGTTTAAAGAGTTTCAAGATGTTTTTGCATGGAGTTATGAGGACCTAAAGTCCTATGAAACTTCAGTTATTCAACATACCATTCCCTTAAAACCAAATCAAAAGCCTTTCAAGCAGAAACTAAGGAGAATCAACCCAGTACTTCTCCCTTTAATTGAGAAAGAAGTGAAGAAAATGTTTGAAGCTGGTATCATTACACCCATTAGATTTTCAGAATGGGTATCCAATCTTGTTCCCACAAGGAAAAAATCAGGTGAGATCATACTATGTGTTGATTTGAGAAATTTGAACCAAGCATCCCTTAAAGACCATTACCCATCACCCAAGATGGACCACATTCTACAAAGAGTAGTGGGATCTTCAAGAATTTCATTGCTTGATGGTTTCTCAGGTTTCAATCAAATCCTAGTTCACCCTGATGATCAAGATAAAACAGCATTTACAACACCATGGGGAACTTTTAAATATGTGAAAATGCCTTTCGGACTTAAGAATGCAGGTGCTACCTTTCAAAGGGCCATGGACATAGCATTTGCTAAAGAAATCCATGATTTCTTAGTGGTCTACCTTGATGACCTAACCCCTTTCTCAAAATCTGATCAAGAACATCTAAAACACCTAAGACAAGTGTTCCTAACATGTAGAAAATATGGCATATCCTTGAATCCTAAGAAGTCCCTCTTTGGTCTAGAGGAAGGTAAGTTGCTAGGCCATATTATTTCAAAAGATGGTATTAGAATTGATCCGGACAGAATTCAAGCCATTCTTCAAGTTCCCCATCCAAGAAACATTAAAGAATTGCAAGCCTTTTTAGGGAAAATCAACTTCCTAAGAAGATTTATTCCAAACCTAGCTAAGCTGATAAGATTACTAAACAACATGTTGAAGAAGGATTCCAAAGTAAAATGGACACTAGAGGCTAAGCAATCCTTCGAGGGCATAAAAACTGCCTTGACTCAAACACCGGTCCTAACTAGTCCCCAATTTGACAGAGATTTTATCATTTTCTCCTTTGCTTCCCAACACACCATTGCTGTTGTTTTATTACAAAAAGATGATCAAGGAAATGAGAAGCCCATTGCCTTTTTTAGCAGAGCACTTAGGGATGCCCCCTTGAAGCACCAAATCATGGAAAAGCAGGCCTATGCCTTAGTGAAGGCCATCAAAGACTTTAGAGTTTATATTCTATACTCCCATGTGATTGCTTATGTTCCAAACTCTGTTTTAAAAGACATATAAACCCAAGAAGGGATATAAGGCAAAAGAGGCAAATGGATTACCGATATCCTTGAATATGACATTGAGATAAAACCCACCAAGTTGATAAAGGGACAAGGTTTAGCTAAGTTGATGTCCGAAACAAATTTTCAAGCCTTAGACATTAATGAACTGGACAATGAACAGGAGCTGGCGACTCCACAGATCAGTGAAGCGTTTTTGCAATCCCCCTGGTATGCTGATATTTGTTTTATATTGCTAAACCTATGTGCTCCCCCAGGGTTGTCCAGAACCAAAAAGAGATTTTTAAAGATGAAAGCTTCAAAATTTTGTGTACTAGATGGTGCACTGTTTTGGAAAAATCATGAAGGCATATTGCTTAATTATTTAACTATAAATGAAATTGACAGTGTTATGAAAGAGTTTCATGTAGGAGACTGTGGAGGACATTTGTATTGGAAATTCACTGTTGACAAGATATTAAGCGCTGGTTACTATTGGCCTTTCCTCTTTTCAGATGTCAAGAAGTTTGTTGTTTCATGTCACAAGTGCCAGATCTTTGAAGGCAAAAGGAAGCTGCTGCCCTTGCCCCTTAAGCCCATTTCAATAGAGAAGCCTTTTCAGCAATGGGGTTTGGACTTCATTGGAGAAATTCACCCATCATCTTTAGGCCAACATAAGTGGATATTAACAACCACGGATTACTTTACCAAGTGGATTGAGGCCATCCCATGCAGGCAGGCCAATGATTCCACCATTATCCAATTCCTTGAAACCAACATTCTGTCTAGATTTGGCTGCCCTGACAAAATCATTACAGACAATGCTGCTGCCTTTAGATCCAGGAAAAGGATCAGTTTTTGTCATAAATTTCACATCACCTTAGGTCACTCCACATCCTATTACCCTCAAGGTAATGGTCTGGCTGAATCATCTAATAAGAGCCTCATTAACATCATCAAGAAAATCTTAGAGGAAAACAAGAAGCATTGGCACAAAAAGCTGGTAAATGCCTTATGGGCAGACAAATTGTCAACCAAGAGATCCATTGGGACAAGCCCATATGTGTTAGTTTATGGGATGGAGGCCAAGTTCCATTTATCTGTGGGAATCCCTGTTATCAAGTTGTTGCAAGAGATACAGGCTGAGCCCAATGATATCCAAAGAAGAACCAATCAAACTATCTATCTATAGCAGACCAAAGAGAAAGTATAAAACAGAGTTCAGATTTTGCAAGAAAAGCTCAAGAAAATGTTTGACAAAAGAACCAAAGTAGAAGATTTCTTCATAGGCAATAAAGTTCTGAAATGGGATTCAAGAAGAGAAGACAAAGGAAAACATTGCAAGTTTGATTTCCTTTGGAGAGGACCCTTTGTTATTCATGTTGTTCAAGGTAATAACACCTATTTTCTAAAGAGTTTGGATGGCACAAATACTGAGGAAGGCCCTGTAAATGGGCGAATGCTCAAGCACTATTTTGATTCCCTGTAATCAGCATAACACCAATGTATATTATACATAAATATTTGTATTTCCAGCAGTCTTATTTACAGCAACTAGAGAGCCAACAAATGCAGCAAACTTTGACCAAATCAGGGAACTGCACCATTTTGGTGTACATTTTGAGTCTTTCATAAGAAATCAAGAAAAGCGCTTGGGAGATATGGGGATGATGATAAATATTCAGAGAAATCAGTAAATACGGATCTATAATTTTGCACAGAGCAGCTCAAAAGGTACTTCATACAAGTTACAAGAATTCAGATCAATGGTTTCCAAAACAACGAAATTTCAGACTGCAGCAAGAATGAAAAAATAAGGCAGCCTGACCTGCTGTTCTTGGCCTTTCACAAGGAAAGGCCATCCCCAAGTGGAGCCACTGTTAGCTTCTTATACCAATAGGTTTCATTTTTCATTATTGATAGTGGAAGTGCCAAAAATGTTCATCTTTTTCATGCTCCAAAAGTTCCATTTTTGAAGAATTTCACAGTTAAGGGAGGGCCAAATAGCTTAATCTTGGCCTCCCTAGGTTTAAATTGCTTGTTTTAGAAAATAGAGAAAGAAAATTTGTCCAAACAGTTTAAGCTTGGCAGATTAGTAGCTAGGTAGAGAATGAAGGTTTCCAATTGTCTAATCTGGGCCCTTGGAAGCAATAAAGGTAGTTTTTAGATAGGAGGGTAGTTAAAAAAGAAAAAAGCAATCAGGGTTTGCAAGTCTAAGTGCACCCTTCTTGAAGTAACAAAAAATGCTAGGTGTATTAGGCTGGGTAGGTAGCCTGGGGTTGCAGAAGCAAGATCATCTTCAGTTTTGACCTAAACAAAGAAAGCTCATCTCATTAGAGGTAGGAGTACCAAGGTAGTGTTTTGATGGCAAAGTTTGGAAGCATGTTTAACTCCCCTTCACTCACCCTAAAAATATCTTACTAGCATTCCCCTAGTGGACCTTGGGATTTGCCCAAAAGAAGCCACACTTCTTATGCAAAAATCATTTTTCATCTTCTATGCAATTCCTATGTGTATCATCACTTCGTAGACTTATCATTGTGCCCCTTCCATTTCCACTCCACCAAGTCATATTAACTCCTAATTCTACTATATAGCTCCCTAACTACTTTCCCATCCCTATTTGCTATTAAAACTATATAAAATCCCAAAAAATAATAATATCCCTACCCCTTGGCACTATAGCCATATTTCCTAAGTCGGAGAAATAATAGTCCATCTCGGGGTACTATTAACCCTTCCGTGTTCTAATATGGAGTTAGTTTGACCTCTGGTTAGACTAACAACCATTTCCCTTTAATCCTAACCCCATAAAACCCACTTTCCACCCTTATCCTAAAGTTATGTATATAAAACATTTAACCCCGCTGGCGCATAACCCGTAAACCAACATTTCTAATGTTTACCCCCCCCTGCCGTATGAATAAACAAATATTAAATAGCACGCGGGTCCCGTCCCTAACCTTCTGCCATCTTACCTGTCTCGTCGGCTGTTAGATCTGGCATGCCCTAGATCTATGGTGGGCGGGTCTTTTCCTGCGCCGATGTGCTGAGGGTTAACGTTCGGGAGATGGGCGGTTTTCCTGCCGTACTCTTGCCATGCATCGCCCTCCCGACTATGTCGGAGCCCCCTCCTCCGAAACCGCTTCTGCGCAAAAGTAGTCCGATAGAAACTGGAAATTGCTTTCCCCCTTATGACGTCGGCGCCACGTCTCCCCCATGACGTCACCTCTGCTCGGCCAATGCTCTGCCACGTTACCGCCACCTCATCCATTTCCCACCTACGCCTTGCCGCCGTTTCATTGCCACATCACCGCCCCGTCAGATGCCACGTCACCCATCTGTACCTGGGACCCGCTGATGACGTCATGCTGACGTAATCCCATAAAAGCACCAAAAGCGCCCAAATGTCATTTTTTGCATAAAAAGCACGCAAATGACTGTTTTGTTTCATTTCTATTGGTCCATTTGTAAAGCTCTGATTCGCTCTTGTGACCATTTTCGCTCCCAAAGCTCGGATTCGACCAACCAAGATACCGCAGCCTACAATTCGACTCCATAGCTTGTTGTTGTACCAGCTTGTCCACCCTCGGCGCTGATGACAATAATACTGAGAGGGGGGGGTGAATCAGTATTATCTAATTCTTTTACCAATTCTTTCTTATTTATACTTTATTTTTGTATACCAATACCATAAATAATGAGCATGAACAAGAAAATCAGACAGTCACATCAAAAGAACACCAGATATAAGGTGGAAACCCAATGTGGGTGAAAACCACCTGCTGCAATATGTCTCTATCTTCTTTCAAATTAGAAACTCCTTTTACAATGGTCTTGTACTGGTGCAGTCCTTTACCAGTACGCAGGCTGCAACCTGCTGAGAGCTACACTCTCTCTCGTTTTCCAATCTCTCCTGAAAGGGAGCTACAACCCCCTACTTCTTTTCAAGGACCACTTTTCATAAATTTTCAAACTGGATCCATATACATCAAATGATCATCAAGTTCATGTAAATTATACAGACAGATGTAATAACCAGATCAACAATAACAGAACAGAACCCAGAACACCTTATCAACAGAAAAATTCAACCAACAGAAGATCTTAACACAGATACGCGTTTTTCTTTTACTGGCCTGCGTTGCTACGCAGTTCACCTTCTGCTTCTCTGTGTATACCCGCAGATCTCCTTCTTCTGGACTGCGTGGACACGCACTGCTCCTTTCACTGAACTGCGTACAATACGCACCCAATGCCACTATCGCGCCGCGTACTTTCCAGCAGGTACGCACCCAAACGAAAAATCGCGCCGCGTGCTGCTGCAGAAAGCACGCACCTGAACCACTGTCGCCCTGCGTACCTACGCACTGAGCCTTCGCCGCTTCTGCGTACCCACGCACAGAGCCTTCGGCGCCTCTGCGTACCCACACACTTAACCTTCGGCGCTTCTGCGTACCTACGCACTGAACCTTCGGTGCCTCTGCGTACCTTGGACTAGGGCTGAAATAACCTCAGATGCTCAGATCTGAACTTGTGCTCAAGAGATCATCCTTCGCCAATTCGCTTCTAACTTCTCCTTTATAAATCAATCTTTTAAGAACCGAGAACCCAATAGATCAGATCTTAAGATATTCAAAGACACAAAAGATACACAAGCCAAATGATCTCCTTTGCTTTATATAGGCTAGCTCTTCCTCAAATCAAGGATCATGGGGCTCAATAATAATAATAAAATAATCAATACCGTGGGCCAAAACCATGATAACCCAATACTGTTGGCTAAATACCACTGAGAAACCCCACGTGTGGGCGCTTAACTGCCTTGGAATGTGTGCACTGGGGTACGCACCCCATGAATGGGTGACCCGCGTATTTGGACGCGGTCCCTGCACGGCATACCTGCGGGTACGCACCTCCTGCACTGTTCTCCTGCGTACTTCTTTATTTTCAACAAAATGAGAGCCATGCCATGGGTGTTTTCCATCAAGTACAACATCTGAAATCATACCAGAACCATAATGCCAACAGGCGCCGTTGCAACTAGGTATTTGCCGAATTTTACCTTTTCACCCCTGTTCTTCCCATTTTTCTCCATTTTTCATGCGGCAAACCTGCAAAATTCCTCAATTAGCAACTCTGCTACACCTAAGACTTCACTAAAATCCACTAGTAAGCCTTCACTTCAAAATCAACCTTGTAAACCTGCGCCCGTTTACAATTTCACCGTCGAAACTCCGTTTAGAGCTTGACCTCCAGACAAAATCTTGCAACAGCTCAGCATTGCCTAATTTCACCTCATTCCACTGTATAAATCTGTCCATTCAAGTCATAGTAACTCCTTCCCCCTCTGCATTTTTCCTCACAGTCTTTAAATCCAGAGAATTCACTAAGAGAAGGGAAGTTGGCCTAAAAACTCCATAAAAATTGCCTTTTTATCATAAGTGCCAAGCAGTCAAGCTATTGTTACATTTGAGTTCAGTCCCAGGTTTCTCTACTAGTCATTGCAAGCAAGTTTGTTTAACCAAATGTTGCTTTAATATTCCTTCTAAGCTCAAACATTGAAAAGTTCCATAATGACCACTCCATCAGCTCTAGACATCACTCCAATGAATCCACCAAACAAAGAGCTTGAGTCAATGGCCCTGGCTGACAGTGATTATCTTATTCAAGATCTAGTTGGGGACACGAACCAAACAGCTTCCTTAACAACTCTGACATGTATGGAATATGGGAGTCCAATTTGCCACATTATTTCCTCCCCTCTGTCAATGTTTTTCCAAAGATTATTCACCTTTGTGTTGCAAATTATGAACCAAATCAGAGAGCTGTCAAGTCTCCATCTGGGAGCATACTTTTTTATATCACTCCTGACTCCATCAACCAGATGTTAAATTTCAAACAAATGCAGCTACTATATCCCTTCTCCATGAAGCATTTGTTGGAAGAAGCCTCCTGGCTCCCTGGTCCCAAGATTGAAAGAATTGCTAAGACATTTATGAAGGTAGATTTCCAACCTAAGGAGCCACCTCCATTCCTATATGTCCATTTCAATGTGGTTGGAAAACTACTAGTAGACATGATATCCTATGTGTTAGGCTTCAAAACAAGTGAACATGTGGATGAGACAATGCTGGTTCTATTGTCTTCATTCAGCCAAGGGCAGCCTCCTTCTATCAAGTATAACTATGCCAAGTTCATAGCAAACAAAATTCATGACCAGATCATAAAGCTAGATAGGGAGGGAGTCTTCAAATATTCCTCATACATCTACCATTTGTTCATGTATTATCAGTCTGAAAGCTTCCAGTGTCCCATCAAGAAATTGGATTCAAAAGGAGAAAGAAGATCTGTGGTCCTTTGGTCATCAGTATTCCATCAAGTCCAGCATTCTCCTTATTCTTACTGTGAGTTCATTGACCAGTTTGTCTATCCAGTCTCCTACCTCTTAACGAGAGCTCCTCCTCCCAGAATATCTTATGAGATGCAGAAGATATTGCAGCTATCCAAGAGCTACAAATTAGGTGATTGGTATCTATACCAGGATCACATTGTCATCAGAATCTATGGCTGTGAGCTTTGTCCTTACAGGCTCCCAAGATATGTGCCAATGAGGTTGTTTGCCGGAATACTACAGGCAGCTAATCAATTCAGATCTTACTCATTTTCACAGCACCAAGAAGAAGGCTCGCCTGCAATGTAAAGACCACCTAGGCCCCTTCATCATGAACAAGAAGGAAGGTTGGCAAGATGCTGACCTAATAATGAAGGATCAACTTAAGTTGAAAAGAAGTTTCTGGTGGGTCCCTTATGACCTGCTTGGTTTTATTAGTGCCTGAAGAGTCAAATATAGATTGACACCCTATACACAATTCAAAATCCCACACATTGAACAATATGCTAATCAAGATGCGTGGGCACAAGGCACATTAGTTGAAGAATTCACTCAGGAGGAAATTATGGCGAAAAATGTTAAAGACCTTGAAAAAAATCTTGACTTAGATTCTTGTGAGCAGGTAACATTCAAGTTGCCACAGCAAATTGGAGAGGGCACATCAGTTGTTGCAGCTGCACAACCCAGCCAAGCACCATCTTCATCAACAACAGGTACAACAAAGGGAAAAGAGCCAATGGACACAGAACAGGTGACTACAGAGTTGCCTGCTACTTCAATAGAGCAGTCCGAAGAACAGGCTCCTCCACAGCAAACAGAGGCACCCCAAATGCCAGTTTTATAGACTCCTGCCCATGAGGAAAGAGGCAGAAAACATGACAGAGAAGATTCCACACCTGCCAGTGGATCTGCACAACAGCCTAAATCTAAGAGGCAAAGAGTTGATTCTCCATTCGAGGAGGAAATCAGTGAAGAGATCCTTGAAAGCCCAAGGAGAGACAGAGAAGGAAGCCAACCAATGCCTACCAGCTCTTTCCAACAAGAGCTAGATAGACAGCATGCCATGGAGGTGTCTTCCTCCACACAACAAAGCAAGAGACCAGTTAGTGTCAAAGCCAGCTTCAAAGAGATCAAAGCTCAAAATGAGCTTCTAAGAGTGCAATTATATGACCATTTCCTAAAAGAAACACCTGCCAAACAGGAAAGATTGATGGCATCATATGATATCAAGGAAGAGAAAATGATTCTCAGCCATTTCAAGCCCAAATTTCAGCAGCCTCAGACAGGTGTAGACTATGTCAGGACAAATTTGCAGGTCATGGCCAAAGACATCCACCCCATGGACCAAATTGAGCTACATAAGCAAATTGGTGAGATGGTCTATGCTACTTTAGCAGACAAGGCCACACTGGCTCATGAATTAAAAGAATCATTGAAGAACATTAACACTCAGTTAGATTTGGAGAGAATGTCCTCCACAGCTAAAGACAACAGAATTAAACCATTGGAGGACATTATTGTTGACCTAGGAAATGATCCTAAGGATCCTAAGGGTGTGAGGGCCCTTATGAAGAAGAAGGATGATGATATTGCTGCATTGAGAAAGCGATTGAGGTTGCCTCCTACTGAACACCCTCAAACTGCAGAATTAGTGCAAGAGAAAGAAACTAAAGATACATTAGATTTGCTGATGAAAATGAATCAAAGAGTAATCCAGATGGAGGAAGAATTAGAAAGAGCAACAGAGAGTAAGCAGGGAGAAGAAACCTCCCAGCCACCTCCAACAGTTCCAGCTAATGTCCTTGTTCCTCCTACACAGCCAGCAGCAATCCCAGAAGCCACATCAGCAACAACAGCATTAGCAACTACAACAACATCTGAAACAAGCATCAGCATGGAAGAAATGATGAAAGTTGTCAAGGAGCTTGAGCTTCAGGCTACAAAGATAAAAGAGGCCAAAGAGAAATTGGCCAATCTTGAAGGAAAGTATGACAAATCTAAAATGATAGTAGCTAAAAAAACAAGGAAAATTAAGGGCTTGAATGACAAAATTAAAGCCTTGTAGAAAGAGCTAGCTTTAGACAAAACCCTGATTGAAATAAAGAAGATTTTGTGGGCCAAGATAAATCTATCAATCACTGGCCAATGGAGGTCAATTCAAGCCATGTATGAACAGGTAGAACTAATTGGCAAAGCTTAGTTTGAAACTCAGAGAGCCAAAACATCATTGAGAAACATGCCTGAGTAGGCCAACAAAATGATCAACCTCTTAAATCATCAAAGCAAGGAAGAACTGGCAGCATTATAGATTATGAGTAGAACAGATGCCATACTGACAGCCAAGAAAGTGCTGAGGTTAAGAGGCTTTGTTCAAACTCTAGAAGCAAGATGTCGGGAAATCCAAAAGGATGTAGATAATTTTGAAATAAAGCTTGCAGTGTTGCAGACTAGAGGATTGCCGAGCTTATTAACCAGCGCTGGAAGGTTATTATCATGTCACCAATATGCAACTAGACTCAATAATTATGTCACAAATCAGCTTACTGCTTTATCAATTTCTCCAGCACAGGCAGGACCTCCTTCAGGACAGACTCTCTATGACAAGCTGGAAAACTTATTTTACATGGAACATGAAGTCAACCACCTGTTTGAGATGCCACCTAACTATTACAAGTATACAGAAGCGGATGAGACACTCATCAAGATTCAAAGGCATTAGCTTCCTCCTGAAGATTGGTGGTAAGCAATGCTGGCCATTTTACCCAGGTGATATCAGTCTTTGGCTCCTTTTTCAATTTTCAAATTCCATGTCAGCTACAGGTCAATAGTAAGCACCAAATAAAGCACAAGAAAGAACAGGTGGAGCAGGTCAATTCAATGACAAGGAAAAGGGTTGGAACAACAAGCCCAAAAAGCACAGATTTTGAAAACACAGCCCCAGCTGACTCAAATGGACTCAAAAGTCAACATTTTCTGACAGAAAAGAACGGCTGTTACATTTGTATTTACTTCAACGTTTACTTTCTCACCAGCCGCTCCTTAGGAGATGGTTAAAGAATTTATGAGTTAATAACTCATCCTCTAGATATTTTGTATCTCCTTTTTGTATATATATCCCCTCATAGAATGTATTTGGGCTTGGTTGATTAATTCACTTCATTAGAGACTCGCACTGTATATCTGAGAATTTCTTTAATCAAAGACTGTTGAAAGTATTGGAGGACTGAATTTCTGCTGCGTTCAAATGGTTGAAGAGTGACTATGGAATTCTTGTGTTGCTACATGGGACAATAAGTTTTTCTGCATTCTATTTCATTTTATATATATGTTTATCCGCTATCGTATCATTGTCTAAATAACAGGAAAAATGGATAGACTAGACTTTGCTTAACTACACTCTATGCTCAATTTCTGTTGTTTCTATATGTTTTCCTCTGAATTAGCTGTGAATGTGAATTCCTTTTGGCTCATATTTCCCCTAATTCACACATGTATGACAATTATCTAGGAATTCTTGACTGCTCCTAGATAGAGCTCATTCACCTTCCCTCTGTTAAGCTGAAGGAGAGATTCTTAGTTGCCTCTCATTCCTTAGCCCTCATTCCATTCTTATTTAGCTTGAACGTTGTTTCATGTATAGCTATCCTGCTTTATAGTCCCCTTGTGACCAAGAAAATGCTCCAACAGCCTTACTTCATGACTCCATGCCCAATGGTTTTAATCTCTTACACTATGCTTGCCTCCCTAATTGAAGACATTAATCATCCCACCAAAACTTAAATAAAACACAAAGAACTACATAACTAGCCTAAAATCCTTCAAGCAAAGCTAAATCCTAAAGAGAGAGCCCTCTCTGATTGTAGGTAGGCTAGGACTTGCAGTCCAAAGATTGGTTTGTGGTTACCTCGGCCGTATTCCCTTGGGAGTCAAAGGGAACAACCTGAGTGCTAACATGTGGTATCATCCTACCTCCTTCAATGAACCTATAGTAGGAGCTGAGGTTTGGCTGTGGGCTAGGTTCTTTCAGTTCTTAGCCCTCTTCCTTTGTTTCTTATTGAGTAATTCCTTCCTGGTCTCTTTTATGTGTTTCTTGTAGGTTTGATAGAGTTTCTTGTAGGATGGTGTCTACTTCTTGTAGGTCTGGCTATGTCTCCTATAGGATACCTTTTCCCTTTGGTGAGGCTAACCTTGTGACAGGCCTCCTAAAATAGGTGATTGGAGACTTGGGAGAAGCTTGTTTTGATGTTCCTTCTCCTTCATTTTTCTTTAGAGGGACTTCCTTCTCTTGTTGTTTTGGTGAATCCTCAATGAAAATTGGAGTTTTGGTAGGAGTTTGAGGTTTCCCTTGTCTAATCCTAGTGCTCTTTCTTGTCCTGAAGTACAATGGGGTTTGTCTTTGCCTCTTTCCCTTTGATTTGACAGGTGTACTTAGGGCAGTTAGAGCAGCAACTGCCTCTTTCTTTGTAGGCTCTGGAGACACCCTTGGTGATTATTCTTCTTCTCTGCCTTGAGCTGCCACCCTCACTATCTTGTTGATGTTATTGATGAATTCTTGCCTTGATAAGGGCTTCTTGAATATTTGTACTCTATACCCATTAACAAGGAAAGGGATAGCCTCTACATCAATGGTTATTATCTGCATAGTGCCATTATCATGAAATTTTTCTATTACATAAGGCCCTAACCATCTAGTCCTTAACTTGCCTTTAAAATCCTTTTATCAGGAATCATACAACAAAGCCCAATCACCTTCTTGAAACTGTTTTCCTTTTATATTCTTGTCATGCCAAATTTTCCTTTGAACTTGAGTCACCTCTGTGTGCAAGAGGGCCTTCATCCTAAATTCATCTAACCCATTCAGCTGGAGCATTCTTTCTTGTTGTGCCCCAGTGATATCTAGATCCAATTATGCTGCCATCCTTAAGATGTTGTATTCAAATTCAATGGACAATAGGGATTTATTCCCATAGACCAGCTCATAATGAGTGAACCCTGTGGTGGTCTTCCAAATGGTATTTTAGGCCCAAGTGGCCTCAACTAATCTATCTGCCCAATCCTTTCTGCTACTGCTAATCACTTTGGTCACAATTCCTTCCAATGCTCTGTCAGTTACCTCCACTTTCCCATTAGCCTGTGGGTGGTAAGGGGTGGATATTCTGTGCTTGATCTTGTGCCAACTTAACATATTTTCAATCATGTGAGATGTAAATTGATTGCCTTGATCAATGACCAATTCTCTAGGGTACCCAAACATATAAAACGCATTCTCCCTTAAGAATTAAACCACTTTATATTTCGTTTCTACTTTGATGGCTTTGACTTCAGCCCATTTTGTTAAGTAGTCGGTGCACACAATGATGTACTCCTTCTTTTTGGATGGAGGGTCAATGGGCCCGATGAAATCCATGCCCGACTTGTCAAATAGCTCAAAAGTCACTTGAGGTTGTAGAGGCATCTCATCCATTGGGGTAGGTTTCCCCATCGTTTGGCATCGATGACACTGGCTGGTATACCTCCTCACATCTTGGTGAAGAGTGGGCCAGTAATGACTAGCTTGTAGTACCTTGAATGCTATTCTTTTGGCTACAAAGTGACCTCCACAAGGCCCATCATGACAGGCCATAAGGATGTCGAAGACTTCCTCCTCCCCGACACATCTTCTTAGAATTTGATCCAGACCTAGCTTGAAGAGATAGCCCCTAATCCAAGTGAATGGGGCACTCTTTGTTATGATGATTCTCTTTTCCTTGCAGGACAAATTTGGTGGAAGTTGTGTAGACACCAAGTAGTTTGCTATGTCAGAAAACCATGGAAAGAGAACTGAAATAGTGAATAAATGTTCATCTGGTAACTGATCATCAACCATTCCTTCCTCCCCTAGAGACAAAGTCAATCTAGATAAAAAAATCTGCAACAACATTCTCCTTTTCAGGCTTATCAATAACAGTTAAATCAAATTGTTGTAATAAAAGTAAACGTCTAATAATTAGGCATTTAGATCAAGTTCATTCATCAAGTATTTAATTGCAACATGGCCAATATGTACAAATTTTTGGTAACCAATAATGTAATGCCTAAATTTATTCAATGAATGAACAACAACTAGGAGCTCTTTTTCAGTCACTGTGTAGTTCAGCTCAACTTTCAACAAATTCTTACTAATGAAGTAAATGGCATAAGGTAGCTTCTCATCTGTCTAGCCTAGATTTTCTCCTATATCTATGTGAGAGGCATCGACATGGATATGAAAAGGAAGAGCCCAATTTGGGCCTCGAAGAATAGGTGCAGTAGTCAACTTGTCCTTTAGGGTGTCCAAGGCTTCTTGACAACTTTCTGACCATAAAAATTCGGAGTCTTTGGCCAATAACCCAAATAAAGGAGACGCTAAATTGTTGAAATATTTTATAAATATCCTATAGTATCTGGCTAAACCTAAAAAATTCTGACATCCCTCCATTTCTGCGGAGTTGGGGCCTTTTTGATGATGGATATCTTATTTGGGTCTACCTGCAGTCCTTCATAGGATATTGAGTGACCTAGAATAGTCCCTATAGTCATCAAGAACTCACATTTTTCGAGACTAGGGGATAATTTCATTTCAATGCATTTATTCAGCACCTTACTTAGGTTAGAGAGAGCCTCTTGGAAATCACACCCATAGGGTGTGAATTCATCCATATAAATTTCTACTGCATCATGGACTAGCTCTAAAAATATACTTAGGACTACCCTTTGGAAAGTGGTAGGGGCATTGCATAGACCAAAAGGAAGGACCCTATAAGCGAAAGTACCCGAAGGATAGGTGAAGGTGGTCTTATCCTAGTCCCCTAGGCTAATCTAGATTTGATTGTACCCGCTGAACCCATCTAATAAAGAGAAAAACGTTTTCCCTGCCAGGCCATCTAACACTTGGTCAATGAAAGGTAGAGGAAAATGGTACTTGTTTGCTGCTTTGTTTAACTCTCTGTAATCAACACAAATCCTCCACTTTCCATTTTTCCTTGGAACCAACAGCAAAGGAGACACCCACTCACTTTCCAAAATAGGGTAAATGAATCCTGCATCCAGTAGCTTTTGTAACTCTTCTTTGAGTATATCCTTGAGAGCTGGATTCATTCTCCTTTGGGGTTGTGAGATTGGTTTGCAACCTTCCTTGATGTAAATGTGGTGAGTACACACCGAGGGGTGCACTCCATTCATTTCTTTGTAATTCCAAGCAAAGACATCCAAATTCTCTCTTAGCATATTACATAACTCTTCTTCTTGGTGTATAGAGAGAGAGGGTATGATTTTCAGTTTTCTTTCAGGGCTGAATTCTATTGTCTTGACATGAGTAGGGTTTGAGTTAGCTAAGAATAGATCAATCCAATGGTTTTTCTTGGTTTCCTTCACTATTTCCTCCAGAGACATCGTGTTGGGAGTTGGATTTTGGAGGATGTGTTCAAATAAAATAATCTTCATCAGGTTGTCCTCCTCCTATTACAGTTTCTAGGGTATAGAGTTGGGAGGAGTAGAATTCATCTTCCTCCTCCTCTTCTAGACATAAAGGTAAGTCATTCTCTAAAGATGGCTGAGTAGGAGGGTATAAGACCAATTGCTTGGACAGATGTCCATTTTTGATAGTCATGTTTATAGCCTTGCAGCTTATGTAGGCATCGACAGTGGCTAATCGAGGCCTCCCAAGTATGAGAGGATAACCATTAAATTTGGTCTTAGTCTGAAGAACTAAGAAGTCTACAGGGTACTCCTAAGAGTCAATGGAGACCATCACATCCTCAACAATCCCCTCAGAGGCTATTGTATATCGGTCTGCAAGCTGTAAGACTATCGTGGTCTTTCTTAATGAACCCTGGAGATTCAGCTTGAGCATGGTGTCCTTAGTTATTACATTAATGGAAGCCCCAATATGAATCAAGGTATGGGGGACAATGGTGCCATTGATGTGTACATCTACTATAGGATTCCCAGGGTCTAAATACTTTGGGAAAATTACCTGCCCCAACATTAAGTCAGACAATTATCCAATGACATTAATGGTACGGGTGTCTCTTTTTCGCCTTCCTAGATGTTTGAAACACTTCTCTTTAATCAATATTTTGTAAATAGGTACATCCTTAATAGCTTGGAGAAGTGGGATTTTGACACATAGATTTTTCAATTCACCTAAAATTTCATTCTCTTATGGGGTATGCTGGACTTGATGAGTTAATCTTTCAGGAAAGGGTGGTGGATTCACTCTAGGCATACTTTCCTCTCTTTGATCCTCACTCTCCCTAGGTGGAGGTGGAGGTTGGTTATCGAGGAACACTCTCCCAGACCTAAGGTTGATTTCCTAAATTTCGACAACATAAGTAGGGTAGGATGTCTCTGCACTGTAGGACTGGTGCGTCTATCTATTGTTTGGGTTCAAGTTTGGTTGGGCAAGCATGTGAGGTTGTTTAGGTGGAGGAAGGTGTAAGATTTGTGGTTGATATGGAAGTGAAGGCAATAAAGCTAGAGGATTGTTGTTTGGGGGCCTACACCCCTAGGGTGGTGCATTCCACTTAGGTTGTAGAGGAGTATATGGCTGGTTGGTCGGTTGGGAATGGTACTGAGGTGCAAAAGACCAGGGAGAAGGTGTAGACCAGGAGGGATGAGCAGGGGGACCCCAAGAGGGAATGGATGTGTTTTGGTTAGGGTTGTAATATGCATAGGATGACCCTTGCATGCCCCGCTAGTATGGTCGAGGCCCATGAGGCCTCCTTTGATTTATGTAGTAGATCTATTTAGTCACCCCATCAGTTCCCTGATACACAACTTTTAGTCTATGTAGAGAAGGGTACTTATCTATGGAGTGGTTTTCTTCATAGACTGAGCAGATTTATATAAGTTTTAATGGACATTCATTCCTAGGGTGCCTCCTTATGGATCTAGGGAAGAAGATGACTAATTCTCTCTCTGCTTCCTCTTAATTTTGATAATGTTCATCTACAGGGCAAGGGTTTGCAACATTTCACTCTTAAAATCTTCCAACATGTTTCCAATTTCCCTTTTTATAGATGTGTTGGAAGAGGATGAGTTGGCCATTGTTTTCCAGACCCTACCGCTTTTTCTAGCTGCCCTAGAATGGTTCCTAAAAACGGTCTTGATATCCTTATAGAGTAGATGGTAGATGTCCCCTCCTGATAGCAAGTTTAGGGTATCTAGGAGATCTTCCTTGATCCCCGTAAATAGGACTAGCTTAAGTGACTTAGGATAGAGCATGCACCTGACCCTTTTATAGCTGAGCTGGAATCTTTCCTCATAATCCTCTAAGGACTCATCATGCCCCAAGGTCATTCTAAAAATGTCCTCTTTGGTATATTTGGACCTGCAGTAGTCCCTATACTTGTTGTTGAAAGATTATTGCATATGTGCCCAGGTGGTGATACTATCCCTAGGTAAACCCATGAACCATCGTAGAGCTACATCCTTGAGAGTGGATGGGAATAATTTCAACTTCTGATCATCAATGGTGTAATCATAAATTCTGCATATGACAACAAATTCAAACAAGAAAGTATCTGGATCTTCTGAGGTCAGGCCATGGAAGTGAGTAAGAGAAGAGTGGCTTATGTTTTTCATCTTGGCATTCCCATTGGTTTCTCTGATGGGAAAAGCACCCTCAATTCTTTCTTTATCTTCCCTTTCATTTTTATTTTCAACCATTATGTCAGTTGGAGTGGGTTCTTCTTCTTCCCCTATAGGCTCTTCAAAAATCTCTGGTTGTTAGCCTAAGGGGTCCTCTAATTCACAGCCACTGAAGAAGAGGGAAGGTTGGATATTTGAAGTGGTGGGGGTATTTGGTAGAAATTTTCCTAAGTTATCCCTATTCCTATGAGGCATGAAATAAGTGTTTTTGTTTTGTTTTTCAAGATTTTAAGACTAATTGCAGAATTGAAAAGACAAACTGAATTGAAACTAATTGTTGAATGAAATCACTTGTAGAATGGAAAGGAAAGCAAACAAACTTACAACTATTTTGCAAAAATGGCACTAATAGTAGAATGAAAGAGACAAGAAATGGAAGAAAGTATAAATCACATCTACTCAGACACCTCCCTACCAATGGTGCCAAAAGGTGATGAGCACTAGTATTGCAGCAAGAATGTTGCAACTCCTCGGGCCACCAACTTTACTTCATGAACCCAGGGTTTGTACAAACTTGGAGGTGACAGTGCTATATACACAAATAGATGTAATGGGTCCACTCTTTGTCACTGCTGAGATCGGGCAATAGACCTCTAGGGTTTTCTAAACCATCCTTCTATTGATTTAGAATAAGTTTGAATAACAATTGAGAGAGGATAAGTTTATCGTAATTGAGAGGATTGGAATGCTAACTACTACAGTAATGAAAGACTGAATTGAGAGGATTGAAATTATACCTACTGCAGTAATTAAAGATTGAAATAGATGCCTAAAACGCACAACTCATCTAGCTATTTGTTAAGATAACTTGCTTCAAAAGAATTCTAATTTAACACATGTGAAACCCTAACTAACCTAAGCATGAAATCTGATCTAAACAAGAACTTAACTAATGTGCACATGACTAAGCATAACAACTTTTTATTTTTATCTTTTTGTGAAAACATGAATGCTAATCCTTCTTGGTTGCATGGAAGGTGGGGTAGGTGTGGAGGGAGATAAGTTGATGGGTCAATTGGATTGGGAGGCAAGCAGGGGTTTTCTCCTAGCTTTCGTGATGCATTTTTCACAAATCGGGCTCAAAACAAGCCACTACAGGTTTTCCTACAGGATGTCCTAGTTCACCTAGAGGAACAGGCCAAAAGTATAAGGAGTGATTTGAATAGTGGTATGGAGCTTAGGGAAGGTGAGTGATGGAAGGAATAAGGCAAGGAAGTGGTTGGAACTCATTCAAAACTCAAACCAAAACTCTATGATGGTTGTATGTGCTCAACAAGCATGGTAAGTTGTCCTTGTGAAATGATAGCTCAGATTGAGAACTTAGTGGCCTTTTGAAATCATGGGTGGGTGTGGTTTGGCTGAGGTTGATTATATGAGGTTTTCCTGTAATATTTAAACTCCTGCAACATACACATTGTTGGAATTTATCCATAAATCATTTCAAAACAATAAGGGTTTACAACAGTATAAGGAAACAAAATTTGCATCATTTATTTGCCAAGTTCATGCATGGAAATGCTTGAAACCTATTATGAAAGGAACATGAAATCTAATACAAAAGTTAATATATCCGAGATGACAACTACAACTTATCTTCTAAAACTGAAAGATGATGACATAATTAGCAGAAAAACCCTAAATTTCATAAGAAACCAAAATTCTGTCTTTTTGGGGCTGAATGGGAGTTCTTCCTCAAACCATGGTCCCTGAAGGGAGGAATGAGGTAATATCCACCTGTTATCAACCTTTTCTGAATATTTTCTTGTCTCTTTGATGCTACTGTTAAAGCTAGGCACAAATGGAAGAAAACTAATCGAATTTACCAATACTTGCAATGTAATAACACCAAAATCAATTTAACAAGTAATCTATGAAATAACCTAAGCATACAAGTACAGTAAGAGGAACCTATCCTACTAGGGTTGGGCCCTAACCCAAGAGCTCCAGCCCTCTAAGTCAACTCAGTGTTGGATCAAGGGAATGCTCATTTTCATTAACATATCAAAAAATACACTACATTTTTTGGTCACAATCCTTCAACTCGAAAAGTGCTTAGCTATTTTGCACAAAAAATCTGAATCCTAATGAGGATATAGGCCTCTTTATTTATACAACTGAAGTTACTAACACCTTCCTTAAATCTAGGGAGGCATAACTCCTAATCTTAAGATTAATTGGTTCTTAACTATCAATGGCTTGGTTGCCAATGATCCTCATGACTCGGCTGCCTGCAACTCTGAGCTGGTGTGATTTGATTAAGGGATCTTCGAGTGAGTGAGGATTTAATGAGGCAAATCCATCTCCTATAATCTCTTCTTCTCGTCTCATTCAAGTTCCTACACCTTAAGTAGCCATAATTTGCTTCCAAAAACCTGCAATCAATGCACCTTAGACCACTAGACATAACATCTTACTTTTACTCATCTCATTAAGAAAAATATAATTAAAACATGTAAATAATTATGATAAGAGTTAATTTTAGTAAGCTTGGAGATGTATTAAGGTCCATATATTTTACCCAATGATGAGCCTCATTAGTTTGCACTAAAAAAAGAGATTTGCACCTACCTTGAGAGATTTGATCCCTCTAGGCACTTGATAGATTGAGAGTAAAGATGGATTTAGGTTGATTAAATTAAAATTATAATATCGTTGAAGTGGGCTCATCCGAGGATCTTGATCCTAATGGGTTTCCATCAAGGTTAAATCATTGTTTGGAATCACATACCCATGTGTATCTTGAAAATTATAAAATTTAGGTACTTAGAGATTATTCTCCCATTTGTCATCCCCTCCATGATAATTATGTACGGGTTTTAGGGAATCACCCTAAATGGATTTACCTGTGAAAATTGATAATGGATTAAAGGACATCTATCATTCTCATACAAGAGACTATGATTATTGGCTCTAAGGTGAGATCATATTTTCTGGAACTTTTCCTTGGATAGATGTTTTGTTTGCTCAATGCTCTTTGTCATTATGGGGTTTTGGTGGTTATATGGGATCCAAATGTGGTTAATTTATGGCATTTTAAATATTGTATAGGTATACTTCTGTTTGGGTTCATTAGGGGATGTAAGCATCACTTTCATATTTTAAATGTCTATGCCCCATATGACTCCATATTGGAGTTATAGGATTGGTTAGATAGATATAAATTATTAAACATTAAATCTCTTATATTTACTGATGACTTAAATTTGATGGTTTCTGTGGATGAGATTTGGGGATCGAAGGGAAAAATGGACCCAATGGGGCAATACTTCAAATATATTTTTAGGTCAAAATTTTTAGTGGATATCTTGTCGGCCCCACTTCTTCCTACTTGGAAAATGGATGTTCTAGTTTGGAGGGGATTGCTAAAAGATTAGATTGTTTCATGGTCATGAGAATTTGTAGGAAGATTGGGGATTGATGCATTAATGGATCTCTCCATGGAATTTGTCAGATCATTCTCCCATGTTCCTCCAATGGTGGCGTGATTATGATAGGAAGGGTATACCATTTAAATTTAATCATACTTGGTTAAACGATTTCGAGTTTGATCACTTAGCTCAAGATTTCTGGTCAAAATCAGTTTATCATCAAGAGATTTCTCATATGCTGTAACACCCTCCTCCCACATCTACCCAAGTAACTGGACAACCGTGGTAAAAATGTGATGAGAAGTTACTATGTTATGATTCGACCTCCTAAGTCACCTTAAGGAAGTGGAACCAATGTAAACACATCATACAAACCTTCCACATCAGAAACCAGAATCTCAGGAGCCATCCCAACCTCTCATGTAACCAGCCCCTAAGTCCCACTGATTTTTTAGTCAATTACACTCCCAAACACTCCCTTCATATGGGCATACATGCGTCTAAAGGGCTTTGGACACTCCCACAACATGGTATGCCAATGTCTAGGGAATTTTATTCCCAATGTTGTGCCTACGTCCTCAGGATTTGAGCCACTTTTTCATGCCCAAAGCCCAAGTCACTGCACAGAACTGAATGACACGTTCAGAACAAAAATATAACAATGGAATGATGATACAAACATAATTACTTAAAAAAGGGTTTGACTGGACCCCTACTAGCCATGACAGGAATTTCGTTAAACATATCACAAATATGTAATCTACAGGTGTAAACAATAGATCTAAGCATAGGGGTCTCATACACATCTGAGAATCACTAAGAATCATTGATGCCTCAACAAATTAGCTGTCGTTTCATCCATTAGGCCATAGATACATTGTCCATTCATTTACAAGTGAAAACATGGTGAGAGCTATACATAGTCATTGCCATAATACATGTAGATAACCAGCATAATAACAATAAAAATACCAAGGAAATAACATACATATAATCCACATATAAACCAATACAATACTCATAAAATAACAAGGAGAAATAACCTCATATTAATGATGCAAAGGCCAACCCATTATGGGACTTCCATCAACCACGCGACCATAGACATGGTTGAGCCAAAACTCTCTTCAGCGAGTCACCCCCATGCCATATTCCAAGCATGAATGTGGGATCTCATAAAACATATCAATCCAAAACCATCTAGGGATTCCAGAGGCCAACGAACTCAACCCATCAAATAATGGTTCCACTTCACGATCAGACATCACAAAAATATCAACAGATTGGTCTCTACCCAAGCCTTCCAGGGCTCCATAGCATTTGTTCCAACCAAGGCTTCCAGGATTAGTAACTCAACCCACAACTTACTCCATACTTCTAGAGAATTTTTCCAACCAAGGCTTACAGGACTAGGAACTCAACCCACCAAACATTTCCAAAGAATTTTTCCAACCAAGGCTTCCAGGACTAGTAACTTAGCCCAAGCTATTATAGGGCTTCTAGATATTTTGTCCAACTAGGGCTTCCGTGAACTAGTAACTCAACGCACGCTAAAGGAAACATGAGAACCAACCAGAAAACAAAGAAATAAACCCACAACACCATGGCTATCCAGGAAATTGCAAGGCTAGGAAAATCCATTGTTAATCCAGACAATTATCCATGCCAGTGATATATGATGACCAATGAACCACATGCATATGCCATGCATGCCAAAACTAGTGAGGAAAACATACATGCAACTTGGTATCTGCAAGAAAAACACACTATAGTTATTTATCCCGATGTCCTCTTGCACTTTCCTGCTCTTCCTTTTCCCTCTTCCTCTAAAACTACAAGTATGCCACACTCCTCCAAGAGTGCTCTGTGAAACTCTAAGTGTCCAAGAGTATGAGAGAGAGAGAGAATAGAGAGAGAGCTCCAAAACTAAATTGACAAAAGTCTTCGAACTTGTTAGGTCCCTATAATACTAGTGATTCCCCCATTACTATTGTCATTGTAGCCCTTATTGTTATTATTGTTCCCTTATTTTCCCCATATTACTATTATTTTTCCCCATATAAGCCCACTATTCTTATTGTTGTGCCATTATATTATTATTGTTATGTCAGCTTTGATTATATTGTGACCCCTTATACTCCTATATATAGAAAGGAGGTTTCGTCATTTGTATCATCCAAGAATTTTCAATTTGTATAATGTAAAGGAGGTTTCCTCCTCGAAGAGGCTGATTTTGAAGTATTTGATCTATTTTTTCTATCTTTTTGTGAGCTGGTTTCATAACATTTGGTATCAGAGGTTTGGATTCTAGGGTTTTGCTGCTCCAAAACAGGTCATCATTGAATTTTCGCTATAATTATTTCTCTGCGACATTTCAGAAGCTAAAACAAAAACCCATTGAGCCGAAATATTAATGATCGTCGAGTCCGAATTTCAGATTTTTGTCTTGATATAATTTCAGAGATATGATCTAACGAAGTTAGAGTTTTTGCAGGCTCCCGAATTACATCCCAAATAGTCAACCTTGGGAAAATTGTCATAACTTTCTCTCTGAGTGTCAGATTGAATTTCATAGGAGGTTACAGAAAGAGGATGGACTTTAGTTTTCTTTTCATAGTTTTTAGGTCCAATGGTTGAAACATTGACATGTGGCACTTCCTATAAGTTTGCTCTACTGAAAATGTGTATAATCAGGTCATCTTGGAATATTGGGCATAACGCTTTCTTGTAGAATCCAATTTAGATAAGACTGGTGGCATTGGAAAGAGGACTCAGAGGGCTACCATAGTTTACAATTTCATATATTGGAGATATGAAATTCCAGAGATACATCAAATTCAATATCGAGATCCTACAAACTGAAAAGAGTTGTGTAGTTGTTTTTCTTAATTTTGCATAAGTTTGGTTTGAAAAATTAGTTTGAAGGAATTCAAAGGGCATAGTGAAGAATAATTATCATTAATTGATGCCCCAAAGAAATAAAATTGAAACAATTAGTAAGCAACCTAAAATCTCTATCATTACTCATGAAGAAGAGGAAGAAATACAACATGATATATCAAAATTATGAGACCAAGTACAACAAATTTCACTCTCATAAAAAGTAACAAAAGCTAAGATGAATGGTTTTAAGAAAGGTGTAGAAGATAAGATGGATGGTTTAAAGAAAGGTGTGGAAGATAATATGGACGGTTTAAAGAAAGGTGTGGAAGCTAAGATGGATGGTATGAAAGACAACATTGAAGATTGGAAGAAGGACATGGAAGGTTGGAAGGAAGGTTTGACAAAGTTGCTACAAGAAAGGCTTCCTAATGGAAAAAAGGTAGTAGAGAAAACTCAAAATGAGAACAAAATAAATGTTAATCATGATTCAAAGAATGACAGCATTGAATATTTGGAGAAAGGCGTGGAAGGTTTGAAGGAAGGTTTGACAAAGTTGCTACAAGAAAGGCTTCCTAATGGAAAAAAGGTAATAGAGAAAACTCATGATGAGAACAAAATAAATGTTATTCATGATTTCATAGACTCTAACAGTGGATTGAAGACCCACCATATTCTAAAGATCGATATGAGGAAGTTTTATGACAAATATCTCATAACATGGATACTATAGATGGAGAAATATTTCGATCTCCATAATGTGCAAAACACACAAAAGGTACGTATTGGAACTTTATATTTGGAACCAAATCAGTTTGTATGGTATTGATGGATTTTCTCACGTAAAAAAATTGTCACTTGGGAAATTTTTATAGAAGAAATGATATCACATTATGAAGATACAAAAATAAACTATTTTTTTAGCCAATTGAAAAATCTCAAACAAAACGGTTCAATGATGGAGCACATTGAGGACTTCAAAAAAATTGAATATAAGGGTAAAGGATATTCCATAGGAACATAGGATCGATGTGTTCATATGGAATTTAAAGGATAACATCCAACATGAGGTTCGCATTTGGGAACCTGATTCATTGGAGAAGGCATTCAGGTTGGCAAGAAAATTAGAAAGAAAAATTATGGCAACAAGGAAGCCTACCACTCACAACTATAAAGATATAAGTGTTGTTGCCCCTAGACTTCCACAACCTACAAGGTTGATGCCACAAAAATTGGAAGAAAAAATAGAAAAAGGGATTTGTTATAGTTGTGATAGCAAGTACACTAAAGGACATAAGTGTGTTGAGAATAAATTATTTTACATAAATTGTGAAGAGGAGGAAAAAAAGGAATAAGAAACGTCAAAAGAAGAGGATAAACACTAGGAAAAAACCCTAGAGAAAGAAGAAATGAATTCGACCATATCTTGTAACGCATTGGCTAGAATTACCACTCCTTAAACTATCAAGATAAAAAGACATATCAATAAGAAAAAGGTAATAGTGTTGATTGATTCAGGAAGTACCCGTAATATTATTCATTGTAAGAAAGCTAAGGAGTTGAATTGCTTCCTGTATCTAGCACTAGAGTGTCAAGTGATGGATCCAAGTAGAGGAACCATAAATTGCTCTAGAAAGTGCCATAATATCAAGTTATCCATTGGAGAATATGTATTAAATAGCCCAATGATTTCCATTCCAATGGGTGGTGTTGATGTTGTCCTAGGAGTCCAATGGCTGTAATCATTGGGTACAATAGATTTTAATTTTCAAGAACTTTTCATGAAAGTCTCTTTGGAAGGAAAGGAAGTTGAATTAAGGGTATCACAGGCAAACCGAGAAAGATAATCATCTCTAATGAAATGAAAAGCTTCTAAAGAAAGAATAATGAGGTGTAATTACACAATTATGTTCGCTAGAGGTTCCCACATTGAAATCATCTATTTCTCTAGATCTCCAAAAAGTAAAAAAAGTATTGGACAATCATTCCAACTTATTTGAGACTCCCAAAGGCCTCCCATTTATTCATGAGCATGATCATGCTATTCACTTGATTCTAGGAAGTGTTCCTCCAAACATTAGGCCTTACATATATCCCTATGCCCAAAAAAGTGAAATTGAACGTATTGTTGCAGAAATGCTAGAGGCTGGTATAATTCAACCTACTCAAAGTTCTTTCTTTGCTCCAATAGTATTAGTGCACAAGATGGATCGATCATGGCGCATTTGTCCGGATTATAGGGAGCTCAACAAGCTCAATATTAAAGCTAAATTTCCCATTCCTATCATTGATGAATTATTGGATGAATTTAATGGATCAATTTACTTCACCAAGATGGATCTTCATTCAGGATATCATCAAATCAGATTGAAGACTGAGGACATTTCGAAAACAACATTTAGAACTCATGAGGGTCATTATGAATTTCTGGTCATGCCTTTTGGCCTTACCAATGCACCTTCTACATTTCAAGGTTTGATGAATTCCATTTTCAAACCCTTCCTTAGAAAAATTTGTGTTAGAATTTTTTGACTGAATAACTAATCTACAAGAAGTCTTGGAAGGATCATGTTCAGTGTTGACAGGGGTGCTCAAACTATTGGAGGAGAAACAATTATATGCAAAAAGCTCCAAATGTTTCTTTGGAGTACAAGAGGTTGAATATCTGGGTCATATTGTATCTCATGAAGGTGTTAAGGTAGACCCTAACAAAATTAAATCCATTAAGGAATGGAAAATCCCCACATCCATAAAGCATCTGCAAGGATTTGTTGGGTTGACAGGGTATTATCGCAAGTTTGTTAAGAATTATGGGAGAATAGAAACACCTCTAAGAACATTATTGAAGAAAGATGCATTTTCATGGGCTTGAGAAGCAACAATGACCTTTGAACATATTAAAGAGGTAATGTTCCAAGCACTGATCTTAGCTATGCCAGACTTCACAAAAACCTTTGTTATGGAATGTGATGCCTCATAAAATGGAATTGGTGTTGTTTTAGTGCAAGAAGAAAGACCCATTTCTTTTGAAATTCATCTAATCAAAGGAAAGTATTTACAAAAATCTATTTATGAGAAGGAAATGTTGGCAATACTACATGCACTTAAGAAGTGGCGACCCTACCTAATGGGAAGACACTTCAAGGTAAAGACAGATCATGATAGTCTTAAATACTTTTTAGAAGAAAGAATATCTTCAGAAGAGTAGTGAAAATGGGTCATAAAGATGTTGGGATATGACTTTGAAATCATCTACAAAAAAGGGAAGAAAAATGTTGTGGTAGATGCACTCTCAAGAAAGGACAAGGATGTGGAAGCATTTCTTTGTGCCATTTCTATTATCCAACCAGATTGGATAAACGAAGCAAGGGATGAATAGAAGAATGACAAAGAAGTGTGGGAACTCATTCAAAAGTTACAACAATATCCTAGTACATCTGATACATTTAGTTGGAAAAATGATTCTTTATGGTACAAATATTGCTTATACCTAGGTAAGAATTCCCAACTCAATCAAAAGATTCTTATGGAATTTCACACTTTTCCCTTAGGAGGGCACTCAGGATTTTTAAAAAATTACCACAGGGTTAAGAAGGAATTTTTTTGGGATGACGTTAAATCGGATATTCAAAAGTTTGTGGCGGAATGTTTGGTTTTCCAGACAATAAAGTTGAAACAATTAAGACCCCAGGTCTATTTCAACCTTTATCCATTCCAAGCAAATGTTGGGAGGAGGTTTCAATGGATTTTATCACAGGTTTACTCAAGTCCGAAGGAAAGAGTGTCATCATGGTGGTATTCGATAGACTTACTATGTATGCACACTTTTTTCATTATCTCATCCATTTAGAGCCAGTACAATTTCTATTGCATTTATGGAAACAATTCAAAAGCCACATGGAAACCCAAATATTATTGTAAGTGACAGAGATCCCATTTTCACTGGAAATTTTTGGACAAAATTGGTTTCTTGTCTTGGTACTCAGTTAGCTCATATCTCATCTTATCATCCTCAATATGATGGGAAAACTGAGATAGTAAACAAATGCTTGGAAGGATATATTTGTTTCTTTGCCTCTGATAAACAACCACAATGGGTGAAATGGTTGCCTTTGGCTGAATGGTGGTATAACACTTCCTTCCATACTACAGCAAAAATGACCCCATTTATGGCACTTTATGGATATCTCCACCAATGATCACATCATATTTAAGAGAAAATTCTAAGGTTAAAGCAGTGGAAGATCACATCGAGCATCAACAACAAGTTCTCCAACTCTTAAAGGATAACCTCACTTTTGGTGCAGAATAGAATGAAACAATAGGCAGATCAACATCGCAACGAAAGAATTTTTGATGTAGGTGAATGAGTATTCCTACATCTACAACCATATAAACAAATGTCCCTCAAGTAAGCTAAGAAGGATAATAAATTATCACCAAAGTAT